>CANATY010000006.1:0-99191 GCA_947363905.1 Lithophane semibrunnea | reverse complement strand
TTAAAGAAAACAGGTGGATTATTTTAGGTGGAAAGGAGAGGCAGAGCCCAATTAAGATTAACTGCACCGAAACCGCTTCAAATTCCGTCTCCTAAGTGCAAAGATATCGTAGTTTGTGTTGAATGCTGGTTCGCTGAGGTAAACTTTTATTGTTGGTATAATTTTCCGTTTTTCCGAGCTAGGTACGCGTGTGAGGTGTCAAAACACGCGTCTGCGCGCGGGCTAACGAACAACGGAGTATTTAGAGGTAAGCGTAGTACAATATTTTGAATTTATGGTGAAAAAACGTAATTAGCAGAAAAGTAGGTGTTTATAGAGTATTTAATTCTACCAACCAACGAGATAGATCACGAAACGCGCTCCAGCCTGTAGGTGTGGCAGGTAAGTATTTATTAATAGCAAAAACCCCGAATTTAAACGGCAGAATTTTGAGTTAATCGAGGTTATCGAGTTTAAAATAAGTGAAATTTTCGAAAAAATGATTTTTTATTTTTAAAGAAAACAGGTGGATTATTTTAGGTGGAAAGGAGAGGCAGAGCCCAATTAAGATTAACTGCACCGAAACCGCTTCAAATTCCGTCTCCTAAGTGCAAAGATATCGTAGTTTGTGTTGAATGCTGGTTCGCTGAGGTAAACTTTTATTGTTGGTATAATTTTCCGTTTTTCCGAGCTAGGTACGCGTGTGAGGTGTCAAAACACGCGTCTGCGCGCGGGCTAACGAACAACGGAGTATTTAGAGGTAAGCGTAGTACAATATTTTGAATTTATGGTGAAAAAACGTAATTAGCAGAAAAGTAGGTGTTTATAGAGTATTTAATTCTACCAACCAACGAGATAGATCACGAAACGCGCTCCAGCCTGTAGGTGTGGCAGGTAAGTATTTATTAATAGCAAAAACCCCGAATTTAAACGGCAGAATTTTGAGTTAATCGAGGTTATCGAGTTTAAAATAAGTGAAATTTTCGAAAAAATGATTTTTTATTTTTAAAGAAAACAGGTGGATTATTTTAGGTGGAAAGGAGAGGCAGAGCCCAATTAAGATTAACTGCACCGAAACCGCTTCAAATTCCGTCTCCTAAGTGCAAAGATATCGTAGTTTGTGTTGAATGCTGGTTCGCTGAGGTAAACTTTTATTGTTGGTATAATTTTCCGTTTTTCCGAGCTAGGTACGCGTGTGAGGTGTCAAAACACGCGTCTGCGCGCGGGCTAACGAACAACGGAGTATTTAGAGGTAAGCGTAGTACAATATTTTGAATTTATGGTGAAAAAACGTAATTAGCAGAAAAGTAGGTGTTTATAGAGTATTTAATTCTACCAACCAACGAGATAGATCACGAAACGCGCTCCAGCCTGTAGGTGTGGCAGGTAAGTATTTATTAATAGCAAAAACCCCGAATTTAAACGGCAGAATTTTGAGTTAATCGAGGTTATCGAGTTTAAAATAAGTGAAATTTTCGAAAAAATGATTTTTTATTTTTAAAGAAAACAGGTGGATTATTTTAGGTGGAAAGGAGAGGCAGAGCCCAATTAAGATTAACTGCACCGAAACCGCTTCAAATTCCGTCTCCTAAGTGCAAAGATATCGTAGTTTGTGTTGAATGCTGGTTCGCTGAGGTAAACTTTTATTGTTGGTATAATTTTCCGTTTTTCCGAGCTAGGTACGCGTGTGAGGTGTCAAAACACGCGTCTGCGCGCGGGCTAACGAACAACGGAGTATTTAGAGGTAAGCGTAGTACAATATTTTGAATTTATGGTGAAAAAACGTAATTAGCAGAAAAGTAGGTGTTTATAGAGTATTTAATTCTACCAACCAACGAGATAGATCACGAAACGCGCTCCAGCCTGTAGGTGTGGCAGGTAAGTATTTATTAATAGCAAAAACCCCGAATTTAAACGGCAGATTTTGAGTTAATCGAGGTTATCGAGTTTAAAATAAGTGAAATTTTCGAAAAAATGATTTTTTTGTTTTTAAAGAAAACAGGTGGATTATTTTAGGTGGAAAGGAGAGGCAGAGCCCAATTAAGATTAACTGCACCGAAACCGCTTCAAATTCCGTCTCCTAAGTGCAAAGATATCGTAGTTTGTGTTGAATGCTGGTTCGCTGAGGTAAACTTTTATTGTTGGTATAATTTTCCGTTTTTCCGAGCTAGGTACGCGTGTGAGGTGTCAAAACACGCGTCTGCGCGCGGGCTAACGAACAACGGAGTATTTAGAGGTAAGCGTAGTACAATATTTTGAATTTATGGTGAAAAAACGTAATTAGCAGAAAAGTAGGTGTTTATAGAGTATTTAATTCTACCAACCAACGAGATAGATCACGAAACGCGCTCCAGCCTGTAGATGTGGCAGGTAAGTATTTATTAATAGCAAAAACCCCGAATTTAAACGGCAGAATTTTGAGTTAATCGAGGTTATCGAGTTTAAAATAAGTGAAATTTTCGAAAAAATGATTTTTTATTTTTAAAGAAAACAGGTGGATTATTTTAGGTGGAAAGGAGAGGCAGAGCCCAATTAAGATTAACTGCACCGAAACCGCTTCAAATTCCGTCTCCTAAGTGCAAAGATATCGTAGTTTGTGTTGAATGCTGGTTCGCTGAGGTAAACTTTTATTGTTGGTATAATTTTCCGTTTTTCCGAGCTAGGTACGCGTGTGAGGTGTCAAAACACGCGTCTGCGCGCGGGCTAACGAACAACGGAGTATTTAGAGGTAAGCGTAGTACTATATTTTGAATTTATGGTGAAAAAACGTAATTAGCAGAAAAGTAGGTGTTTATAGAGTATTTAATTCTACCAACCAACGAGATAGATCACGAAACGCGCTCCAGCCTGTAGGTGTGGCAGGTAAGTATTTATTAATAGCAAAAACCCCGAATTTAAACGGCAGAATTTTGAGTTAATCGAGGTTATCGAGTTTAAAATAAGTGAAATTTTCGAAAAAATGATTTTTTTATTTTTAAAGAAAACAGGTGGATTATTTTAGGTGGAAAGGAGAGGCAGAGCCCAATTAAGATTAACTGCACCGAAACCGCTTCAAATTCCGTCTCCTAAGTGCAAAGATATCGTAGTTTGTGTTGAATGCTGGTTCGCTGAGGTAAACTTTTATTGTTGGTATAATTTTCCGTTTTTCCGAGCTAGGTACGCGTGTGAGGTGTCAAAACACGCGTCTGCGCGCGGGCTAACGAACAACGGAGTATTTAGAGGTAAGCGTAGTACAATATTTTGAATTTATGGTGAAAAAACGTAATTAGCAGAAAAGTAGGTGTTTATAGAGTATTTAATTCTACCAACCAACGAGATAGATCACGAAACGCGCTCCAGCCTGTAGGTGTGGCAGGTAAGTATTTATTAATAGCAAAAACCCCGAATTTAAACGGCAGAATTTTGAGTTAATCGAGGTTATCGAGTTTAAAATAAGTGAAATTTTCGAAAAAATGATTTTTTTATTTTTAAAGAAAACAGGTGGATTATTTTAGGTGGAAAGGAGAGGCAGAGCCCAATTAAGATTAACTGCACCGAAACCGCTTCAAATTCCGTCTCCTAAGTGCAAAGATATCGTAGTTTGTGTTGAATGCTGGTTCGCTGAGGTAAACTTTTATTGTTGGTATAATTTTCCGTTTTTCCGAGCTAGGTACGCGTGTGAGGTGTCAAAACACGCGTCTGCGCGCGGGCTAACGAACAACGGAGTATTTAGAGGTAAGCGTAGTACAATATTTTGAATTTATGGTGAAAAAACGTAATTAGCAGAAAAGTAGGTGTTTATAGAGTATTTAATTCTACCAACCAACGAGATAGATCACGAAACGCGCTCCAGCCTGTAGGTGTGGCAGGTAAGTATTTATTAATAGCAAAAACCCCGAATTTAAACGGCAGAATTTTGAGTTAATCGAGGTTATCGAGTTTAAAATAAGTGAAATTTTCGAAAAAATGATTTTTTATTTTTAAAGAAAACAGGTGGATTATTTTAGGTGGAAAGGAGAGGCAGAGCCCAATTAAGATTAACTGCACCGAAACCGCTTCAAATTCCGTCTCCTAAGTGCAAAGATATCGTAGTTTGTGTTGAATGCTGGTTCGCTGAGGTAAACTTTTATTGTTGGTATAATTTTCCGTTTTTCCGAGCTAGGTACGCGTGTGAGGTGTCAAAACACGCGTCTGCGCGCGGGCTAACGAACAACGGAGTATTTAGAGGTAAGCGTAGTACAATATTTTGAATTTATGGTGAAAAAACGTAATTAGCAGAAAAGTAGGTGTTTATAGAGTATTTAATTCTACCAACCAACGAGATAGATCACGAAACGCGCTCCAGCCTGTAGGTGTGGCAGGTAAGTATTTATTAATAGCAAAAACCCCGAATTTAAACGGCAGAATTTTGAGTTAATCGAGGTTATCGAGTTTAAAATAAGTGAAATTTTCGAAAAAATGATTTTTTATTTTTAAAGAAAACAGGTGGATTATTTTAGGTGGAAAGGAGAGGCAGAGCCCAATTAAGATTAACTGCACCGAAACCGCTTCAAATTCCGTCTCCTAAGTGCAAAGATATCGTAGTTTGTGTTGAATGCTGGTTCGCTGAGGTAAACTTTTATTGTTGGTATAATTTTCCGTTTTTCCGAGCTAGGTACGCGTGTGAGGTGTCAAAACACGCGTCTGCGCGCGGGCTAACGAACAACGGAGTATTTAGAGGTAAGCGTAGTACAATATTTTGAATTTATGGTGAAAAAACGTAATTAGCAGAAAAGTAGGTGTTTATAGAGTATTTAATTCTACCAACCAACGAGATAGATCACGAAACGCGCTCCAGCCTGTAGGTGTGGCAGGTAAGTATTTATTAATAGCAAAAACCCCGAATTTAAACGGCAGAATTTTGAGTTAATCGAGGTTATCGAGTTTAAAATAAGTGAAATTTTCGAAAAAATGATTTTTTATTTTTAAAGAAAACAGGTGGATTATTTTAGGTGGAAAGGAGAGGCAGAGCCCAATTAAGATTAACTGCACCGAAACCGCTTCAAATTCCGTCTCCTAAGTGCAAAGATATCGTAGTTTGTGTTGAATGCTGGTTCGCTGAGGTAAACTTTTATTGTTGGTATAATTTTCCGTTTTTCCGAGCTAGGTACGCGTGTGAGGTGTCAAAACACGCGTCTGCGCGCGGGCTAACGAACAACGGAGTATTTAGAGGTAAGCGTAGTACAATATTTTGAATTTATGGTGAAAAAACGTAATTAGCAGAAAAGTAGGTGTTTATAGAGTATTTAATTCTACCAACCAACGAGATAGATCACGAAACGCGCTCCAGCCTGTAGGTGTGGCAGGTAAGTATTTATTAACAGCAAAAACCCCGAATTTAAACGGCAGAATTTTGAGTTAATCGAGGTTATCGAGTTTAAAATAAGTGAAATTTTCGAAAAAATGATTTTTTATTTTTAAAGAAAACAGGTGGATTATTTTAGGTGGAAAGGAGAGGCAGAGCCCAATTAAGATTAACTGCACCGAAACCGCTTCAAATTCCGTCTCCTAAGTGCAAAGATATCGTAGTTTGTGTTGAATGCTGGTTCGCTGAGGTAAACTTTTATTGTTGGTATAATTTTCCGTTTTTCCGAGCTAGGTACGCGTGTGAGGTGTCAAAACACGCGTCTGCGCGCGGGCTAACGAACAACGGAGTATTTAGAGGTAAGCGTAGTACAATATTTTGAATTTATGGTGAAAAAACGTAATTAGCAGAAAAGTAGGTGTTTATAGAGTATTTAATTCTACCAACCAACGAGATAGATCACCGAAACGCGCTCCAGCCTGTAGGTGTGGCAGGTAAGTATTTATTAATAGCAAAAACCCCGAATTTAAACGGCAGAATTTTGAGTTAATCGAGGTTATCGAGTTTAAAATAAGTGAAATTTTCGAAAAATGATTTTTTATTTTTAAAGAAAACAGGTGGATTATTTTAGGTGGAAAGGAGAGGCAGAGCCCAATTAAGATTAACTGCACCGAAACCGCTTCAAATTCCGTCTCCTAAGTGCAAAGATATCGTAGTTTGTGTTGAATGCTGGTTCGCTGAGGTAAACTTTTATTGTTGGTATAATTTTCCGTTTTTCCGAGCTAGGTACGCGTGTGAGGTGTCAAAACACGCGTCTGCGCGCGGGCTAACGAACAACGGAGTATTTAGAGGTAAGCGTAGTACAATATTTTGAATTTATGGTGAAAAAACGTAATTAGCAGAAAAGTAGGTGTTTATAGAGTATTTAATTCTACCAACCAACGAGATAGATCACGAAACGCGCTCCAGCCTGTAGGTGTGGCAGGTAAGTATTTATTAATAGCAAAAACCCCGAATTTAAACGGCAGAATTTTGAGTTAATCGAGGTTATCGAGTTTAAAATAAGTGAAATTTTCGAAAAAATGATTTTTTATTTTTAAAGAAAACAGGTGGATTATTTTAGGTGGAAAGGAGAGGCAGAGCCCAATTAAGATTAACTGCACCGAAACCGCTTCAAATTCCGTCTCCTAAGTGCAAAGATATCGTAGTTTGTGTTGAATGCTGGTTCGCTGAGGTAAACTTTTATTGTTGGTATAATTTTCCGTTTTTCCGAGCTAGGTACGCGTGTGAGGTGTCAAAACACGCGTCTGCGCGCGGGCTAACGAACAACGGAGTATTTAGAGGTAAGCGTAGTACAATATTTTGAATTTATGGTGAAAAAACGTAATTAGCAGAAAAGTAGGTGTTTATAGAGTATTTAATTCTACCAACCAACGAGATAGATCACGAAACGCGCTCCAGCCTGTAGGTGTGGCAGGTAAGTATTTATTAATAGCAAAAACCCCGAATTTAAACGGCAGAATTTTGAGTTAATCGAGGTTATCGAGTTTAAAATAAGTGAAATTTTCGAAAAAATGATTTTTTATTTTTAAAGAAAACAGGTGGATTATTTTAGGTGGAAAGGAGAGGCAGAGCCCAATTAAGATTAACTGCACCGAAACCGCTTCAAATTCCGTCTCCTAAGTGCAAAGATATCGTAGTTTGTGTTGAATGCTGGTTCGCTGAGGTAAACTTTTATTGTTGGTATAATTTTCCGTTTTTCCGAGCTAGGTACGCGTGTGAGGTGTCAAAACACGCGTCTGCGCGCGGGCTAACGAACAACGGAGTATTTAGAGGTAAGCGTAGTACAATATTTTGAATTTATGGTGAAAAAACGTAATTAGCAGAAAAGTAGGTGTTTATAGAGTATTTAACTCTACCAACCAACGAGATAGATCACGAAACGCGCTCCAGCCTGTAGGTGTGGCAGGTAAGTATTTATTAATAGCAAAAACCCCGAATTTAAACGGCAGAATTTTGAGTTAATCGAGGTTATCGAGTTTAAAATAAGTGAAATTTTCGAAAAAATGATTTTTTATTTTTAAAGAAAACAGGTGGATTATTTTAGGTGGAAAGGAGAGGCAGAGCCCAATTAAGATTAACTGCACCGAAACCGCTTCAAATTCCGTCTCCTAAGTGCAAAGATATCGTAGTTTGTGTTGAATGCTGGTTCGCTGAGGTAAACTTTTATTGTTGGTATAATTTTCCGTTTTTCCGAGCTAGGTACGCGTGTGAGGTGTCAAAACACGCGTCTGCGCGCGGGCTAACGAACAACGGAGTATTTAGAGGTAAGCGTAGTACAATATTTTGAATTTATGGTGAAAAAACGTAATTAGCAGAAAAGTAGGTGTTTATAGAGTATTTAATTCTACCAACCAACGAGATAGATCACGAAACGCGCTCCAGCCTGTAGGTGTGGCAGGTAAGTATTTATTAATAGCAAAAACCCCGAATTTAAACGGCAGAATTTTGAGTTAATCGAGGTTATCGAGTTTAAAATAAGTGAAATTTTCGAAAAAATGATTTTTTTATTTTTAAAGAAAACAGGTGGATTATTTTAGGTGGAAAGGAGAGGCAGAGCCCAATTAAGATTAACTGCACCGAAACCGCTTCAAATTCCGTCTCCTAAGTGCAAAGATATCGTAGTTTGTGTTGAATGCTGGTTCGCTGAGGTAAACTTTTATTGTTGGTATAATTTTCCGTTTTTCCGAGCTAGGTACGCGTGTGAGGTGTCAAAACACGCGTCTGCGCGCGGGCTAACGAACAACGGAGTATTTAGAGGTAAGCGTAGTACAATATTTTGAATTTATGGTGAAAAAACGTAATTAGCAGAAAAGTAGGTGTTTATAGAGTATTTAATTCTACCAACCAACGAGATAGATCACGAAACGCGCTCCAGCCTGTAGGTGTGGCAGGTAAGTATTTATTAATAGCAAAAACCCCGAATTTAAACGGCAGAATTTTGAGTTAATCGAGGTTATCGAGTTTAAAATAAGTGAAATTTTCGAAAAAATGATTTTTTATTTTTAAAGAAAACAGGTGGATTATTTTAGGTGGAAAGGAGAGGCAGAGCCCAATTAAGATTAACTGCACCGAAACCGCTTCAAATTCCGTCTCCTAAGTGCAAAGATATCGTAGTTTGTGTTGAATGCTGGTTCGCTGAGGTAAACTTTTATTGTTGGTATAATTTTCCGTTTTTCCGAGCTAGGTACGCGTGTGAGGTGTCAAAACACGCGTCTGCGCGCGGGCTAACGAACAACGGAGTATTTAGAGGTAAGCGTAGTACAATATTTTGAATTTATGGTGAAAAAACGTAATTAGCAGAAAAGTAGGTGTTTATAGAGTATTTAATTCTACCAACCAACGAGATAGATCACGAAACGCGCTCCAGCCTGTAGGTGTGGCAGGTAAGTATTTATTAATAGCAAAAACCCCGAATTTAAACGGCAGAATTTTGAGTTAATCGAGGTTATCGAGTTTAAAATAAGTGAAATTTTCGAAAAAATGATTTTTTATTTTTAAAGAAAACAGGTGGATTATTTTAGGTGGAAAGGAGAGGCAGAGCCCAATTAAGATTAACTGCACCGAAACCGCTTCAAATTCCGTCTCCTAAGTGCAAAGATATCGTAGTTTGTGTTGAATGCTGGTTCGCTGAGGTAAACTTTTATTGTTGGTATAATTTTCCGTTTTTCCGAGCTAGGTACGCGTGTGAGGTGTCAAAACACGCGTCTGCGCGCGGGCTAACGAACAACGGAGTATTTAGAGGTAAGCGTAGTACAATATTTTGAATTTATGGTGAAAAAACGTAATTAGCAGAAAAGTAGGTGTTTATAGAGTATTTAATTCTACCAACCAACGAGATAGATCACGAAACGCGCTCCAGCCTGTAGGTGTGGCAGGTAAGTATTTATTAATAGCAAAAACCCCGAATTTAAACGGCAGAATTTTGAGTTAATCGAGGTTATCGAGTTTAAAATAAGTGAAATTTTCGAAAAAATGATTTTTTATTTTTAAAGAAAACAGGTGGATTATTTTAGGTGGAAAGGAGAGGCAGAGCCCAATTAAGATTAACTGCACCGAAACCGCTTCAAATTCCGTCTCCTAAGTGCAAAGATATCGTAGTTTGTGTTGAATGCTGGTTCGCTGAGGTAAACTTTTATTGTTGGTATAATTTTCCGTTTTTCCGAGCTAGGTACGCGTGTGAGGTGTCAAAACACGCGTCTGCGCGCGGGCTAACGAACAACGGAGTATTTAGAGGTAAGCGTAGTACAATATTTTGAATTTATGGTGAAAAAACGTAATTAGCAGAAAAGTAGGTGTTTATAGAGTATTTAATTCTACCAACCAACGAGATAGATCACGAAACGCGCTCCAGCCTGTAGGTGTGGCAGGTAAGTATTTATTAATAGCAAAAACCCCGAATTTAAACGGCAGAATTTTGAGTTAATCGAGGTTATCGAGTTTAAAATAAGTGAAATTTTCGAAAAAATGATTTTTTATTTTTAAAGAAAACAGGTGGATTATTTTAGGTGGAAAGGAGAGGCAGAGCCCAATTAAGATTAACTGCACCGAAACCGCTTCAAATTCCGTCTCCTAAGTGCAAAGATATCGTAGTTTGTGTTGAATGCTGGTTCGCTGAGGTAAACTTTTATTGTTGGTATAATTTTCCGTTTTTCCGAGCTAGGTACGCGTGTGAGGTGTCAAAACACGCGTCTGCGCGCGGGCTAACGAACAACGGAGTATTTAGAGGTAAGCGTAGTACAATATTTTGAATTTATGGTGAAAAAACGTAATTAGCAGAAAAGTAGGTGTTTATAGAGTATTTAATTCTACCAACCAACGAGATAGATCACGAAACGCGCTCCAGCCTGTAGGTGTGGCAGGTAAGTATTTATTAATAGCAAAAACCCCGAATTTAAACGGCAGAATTTTGAGTTAATCGAGGTTATCGAGTTTAAAATAAGTGAAATTTTCGAAAAAATGATTTTTTATTTTTAAAGAAAACAGGTGGATTATTTTAGGTGGAAAGGAGAGGCAGAGCCCAATTAAGATTAACTGCACCGAAACCGCTTCAAATTCCGTCTCCTAAGTGCAAAGATATCGTAGTTTGTGTTGAATGCTGGTTCGCTGAGGTAAACTTTTATTGTTGGTATAATTTTCCGTTTTTCCGAGCTAGGTACGCGTGTGAGGTGTCAAAACACGCGTCTGCGCGCGGGCTAACGAACAACGGAGTATTTAGAGGTAAGCGTAGTACAATATTTTGAATTTATGGTGAAAAAACGTAATTAGCAGAAAAGTAGGTGTTTATAGAGTATTTAATTCTACCAACCAACGAGATAGATCACGAAACGCGCTCCAGCCTGTAGGTGTGGCAGGTAAGTATTTATTAATAGCAAAAACCCCGAATTTAAACGGCAGAATTTTGAGTTAATCGAGGTTATCGAGTTTAAAATAAGTGAAATTTTCGAAAAAATGATTTTTTATTTTTAAAGAAAACAGGTGGATTATTTTAGGTGGAAAGGAGAGGCAGAGCCCAATTAAGATTAACTGCACCGAAACCGCTTCAAATTCCGTCTCCTAAGTGCAAAGATATCGTAGTTTGTGTTGAATGCTGGTTCGCTGAGGTAAACTTTTATTGTTGGTATAATTTTCCGTTTTTCCGAGCTAGGTACGCGTGTGAGGTGTCAAAACACGCGTCTGCGCGCGGGCTAACGAACAACGGAGTATTTAGAGGTAAGCGTAGTACAATATTTTGAATTTATGGTGAAAAAACGTAATTAGCAGAAAAGTAGGTGTTTATAGAGTATTTAATTCTACCAACCAACGAGATAGATCACGAAACGCGCTCCAGCCTGTAGGTGTGGCAGGTAAGTATTTATTAATAGCAAAAACCCCGAATTTAAACGGCAGAATTTTGAGTTAATCGAGGTTATCGAGTTTAAAATAAGTGAAATTTTCGAAAAAATGATTTTTTATTTTTAAAGAAAACAGGTGGATTATTTTAGGTGGAAAGGAGAGGCAGAGCCCAATTAAGATTAACTGCACCGAAACCGCTTCAAATTCCGTCTCCTAAGTGCAAAGATATCGTAGTTTGTGTTGAATGCTGGTTCGCTGAGGTAAACTTTTATTGTTGGTATAATTTTCCGTTTTTCCGAGCTAGGTACGCGTGTGAGGTGTCAAAACACGCGTCTGCGCGCGGGCTAACGAACAACGGAGTATTTAGAGGTAAGCGTAGTACAATATTTTGAATTTATGGTGAAAAAACGTAATTAGCAGAAAAGTAGGTGTTTATAGAGTATTTAATTCTACCAACCAACGAGATAGATCACGAAACGCGCTCCAGCCTGTAGGTGTGGCAGGTAAGTATTTATTAATAGCAAAAACCCCGAATTTAAACGGCAGAATTTTGAGTTAATCGAGGTTATCGAGTTTAAAATAAGTGAAATTTTCGAAAAAATGATTTTTTATTTTTAAAGAAAACAGGTGGATTATTTTAGGTGGAAAGGAGAGGCAGAGCCCAATTAAGATTAACTGCACCGAAACCGCTTCAAATTCCGTCTCCTAAGTGCAAAGATATCGTAGTTTGTGTTGAATGCTGGTTCGCTGAGGTAAACTTTTATTGTTGGTATAATTTTCCGTTTTTCCGAGCTAGGTACGCGTGTGAGGTGTCAAAACACGCGTCTGCGCGCGGGCTAACGAACAACGGAGTATTTAGAGGTAAGCGTAGTACAATATTTTGAATTTATGGTGAAAAAACGTAATTAGCAGAAAAGTAGGTGTTTATAGAGTATTTAATTCTACCAACCAACGAGATAGATCACGAAACGCGCTCCAGCCTGTAGGTGTGGCAGGTAAGTATTTATTAATAGCAAAAACCCCGAATTTAAACGGCAGAATTTTGAGTTAATCGAGGTTATCGAGTTTAAAATAAGTGAAATTTTCGAAAAAATGATTTTTTATTTTTAAAGAAAACAGGTGGATTATTTTAGGTGGAAAGGAGAGGCAGAGCCCAATTAAGATTAACTGCACCGAAACCGCTTCAAATTCCGTCTCCTAAGTGCAAAGATATCGTAGTTTGTGTTGAATGCTGGTTCGCTGAGGTAAACTTTTATTGTTGGTATAATTTTCCGTTTTTCCGAGCTAGGTACGCGTGTGAGGTGTCAAAACACGCGTCTGCGCGCGGGCTAACGAACAACGGAGTATTTAGAGGTAAGCGTAGTACAATATTTTGAATTTATGGTGAAAAAACGTAATTAGCAGAAAAGTAGGTGTTTATAGAGTATTTAATTCTACCAACCAACGAGATAGATCACGAAACGCGCTCCAGCCTGTAGGTGTGGCAGGTAAGTATTTATTAATAGCAAAAACCCCGAATTTAAACGGCAGAATTTTGAGTTAATCGAGGTTATCGAGTTTAAAATAAGTGAAATTTTCGAAAAAATGATTTTTTATTTTTAAAGAAAACAGGTGGATTATTTTAGGTGGAAAGGAGAGGCAGAGCCCAATTAAGATTAACTGCACCGAAACCGCTTCAAATTCCGTCTCCTAAGTGCAAAGATATCGTAGTTTGTGTTGAATGCTGGTTCGCTGAGGTAAACTTTTATTGTTGGTATAATTTTCCGTTTTTCCGAGCTAGGTACGCGTGTGAGGTGTCAAAACACGCGTCTGCGCGCGGGCTAACGAACAACGGAGTATTTAGAGGTAAGCGTAGTACAATATTTTGAATTTATGGTGAAAAAACGTAATTAGCAGAAAAGTAGGTGTTTATAGAGTATTTAATTCTACCAACCAACGAGATAGATCACGAAACGCGCTCCAGCCTGTAGGTGTGGCAGGTAAGTATTTATTAATAGCAAAAACCCCGAATTTAAACGGCAGAATTTTGAGTTAATCGAGGTTATCGAGTTTAAAATAAGTGAAATTTTCGAAAAAATGATTTTTTATTTTTAAAGAAAACAGGTGGATTATTTTAGGTGGAAAGGAGAGGCAGAGCCCAATTAAGATTAACTGCACCGAAACCGCTTCAAATTCCGTCTCCTAAGTGCAAAGATATCGTAGTTTGTGTTGAATGCTGGTTCGCTGAGGTAAACTTTTATTGTTGGTATAATTTTCCGTTTTTCCGAGCTAGGTACGCGTGTGAGGTGTCAAAACACGCGTCTGCGCGCGGGCTAACGAACAACGGAGTATTTAGAGGTAAGCGTAGTACAATATTTTGAATTTATGGTGAAAAAACGTAATTAGCAGAAAAGTAGGTGTTTATAGAGTATTTAATTCTACCAACCAACGAGATAGATCACGAAACGCGCTCCAGCCTGTAGGTGTGGCAGGTAAGTATTTATTAATAGCAAAAACCCCGAATTTAAACGGCAGAATTTTGAGTTAATCGAGGTTATCGAGTTTAAAATAAGTGAAATTTTCGAAAAAATGATTTTTTATTTTTAAAGAAAACAGGTGGATTATTTTAGGTGGAAAGGAGAGGCAGAGCCCAATTAAGATTAACTGCACCGAAACCGCTTCAAATTCCGTCTCCTAAGTGCAAAGATATCGTAGTTTGTGTTGAATGCTGGTTCGCTGAGGTAAACTTTTATTGTTGGTATAATTTTCCGTTTTTCCGAGCTAGGTACGCGTGTGAGGTGTCAAAACACGCGTCTGCGCGCGGGCTAACGAACAACGGAGTATTTAGAGGTAAGCGTAGTACAATATTTTGAATTTATGGTGAAAAAACGTAATTAGCAGAAAAGTAGGTGTTTATAGAGTATTTAATTCTACCAACCAACGAGATAGATCACGAAACGCGCTCCAGCCTGTAGGTGTGGCAGGTAAGTATTTATTAATAGCAAAAACCCCGAATTTAAACGGCAGAATTTTGAGTTAATCGAGGTTATCGAGTTTAAAATAAGTGAAATTTTCGAAAAAATGATTTTTTATTTTTAAAGAAAACAGGTGGATTATTTTAGGTGGAAAGGAGAGGCAGAGCCCAATTAAGATTAACTGCACCGAAACCGCTTCAAATTCCGTCTCCTAAGTGCAAAGATATCGTAGTTTGTGTTGAATGCTGGTTCGCTGAGGTAAACTTTTATTGTTGGTATAATTTTCCGTTTTTCCGAGCTAGGTACGCGTGTGAGGTGTCAAAACACGCGTCTGCGCGCGGGCTAACGAACAACGGAGTATTTAGAGGTAAGCGTAGTACAATATTTTGAATTTATGGTGAAAAAACGTAATTAGCAGAAAAGTAGGTGTTTATAGAGTATTTAATTCTACCAACCAACGAGATAGATCACGAAACGCGCTCCAGCCTGTAGGTGTGGCAGGTAAGTATTTATTAATAGCAAAAACCCCGAATTTAAACGGCAGAATTTTGAGTTAATCGAGGTTATCGAGTTTAAAATAAGTGAAATTTTCGAAAAAATGATTTTTTATTTTTAAAGAAAACAGGTGGATTATTTTAGGTGGAAAGGAGAGGCAGAGCCCAATTAAGATTAACTGCACCGAAACCGCTTCAAATTCCGTCTCCTAAGTGCAAAGATATCGTAGTTTGTGTTGAATGCTGGTTCGCTGAGGTAAACTTTTATTGTTGGTATAATTTTCCGTTTTTCCGAGCTAGGTACGCGTGTGAGGTGTCAAAACACGCGTCTGCGCGCGGGCTAACGAACAACGGAGTATTTAGAGGTAAGCGTAGTACAATATTTTGAATTTATGGTGAAAAAACGTAATTAGCAGAAAAGTAGGTGTTTATAGAGTATTTAATTCTACCAACCAACGAGATAGATCACGAAACGCGCTCCAGCCTGTAGGTGTGGCAGGTAAGTATTTATTAATAGCAAAAACCCCGAATTTAAACGGCAGAATTTTGAGTTAATCGAGGTTATCGAGTTTAAAATAAGTGAAATTTTCGAAAAAATGATTTTTTATTTTTAAAGAAAACAGGTGGATTATTTTAGGTGGAAAGGAGAGGCAGAGCCCAATTAAGATTAACTGCACCGAAACCGCTTCAAATTCCGTCTCCTAAGTGCAAAGATATCGTAGTTTGTGTTGAATGCTGGTTCGCTGAGGTAAACTTTTATTGTTGGTATAATTTTCCGTTTTTCCGAGCTAGGTACGCGTGTGAGGTGTCAAAACACGCGTCTGCGCGCGGGCTAACGAACAACGGAGTATTTAGAGGTAAGCGTAGTACAATATTTTGAATTTATGGTGAAAAAACGTAATTAGCAGAAAAGTAGGTGTTTATAGAGTATTTAATTCTACCAACCAACGAGATAGATCACGAAACGCGCTCCAGCCTGTAGGTGTGGCAGGTAAGTATTTATTAATAGCAAAAACCCCGAATTTAAACGGCAGAATTTTGAGTTAATCGAGGTTATCGAGTTTAAAATAAGTGAAATTTTCGAAAAAATGATTTTTTATTTTTAAAGAAAACAGGTGGATTATTTTAGGTGGAAAGGAGAGGCAGAGCCCAATTAAGATTAACTGCACCGAAACCGCTTCAAATTCCGTCTCCTAAGTGCAAAGATATCGTAGTTTGTGTTGAATGCTGGTTCGCTGAGGTAAACTTTTATTGTTGGTATAATTTTCCGTTTTTCCGAGCTAGGTACGCGTGTGAGGTGTCAAAACACGCGTCTGCGCGCGGGCTAACGAACAACGGAGTATTTAGAGGTAAGCGTAGTACAATATTTTGAATTTATGGTGAAAAAACGTAATTAGCAGAAAAGTAGGTGTTTATAGAGTATTTAATTCTACCAACCAACGAGATAGATCACGAAACGCGCTCCAGCCTGTAGGTGTGGCAGGTAAGTATTTATTAATAGCAAAAACCCCGAATTTAAACGGCAGAATTTTGAGTTAATCGAGGTTATCGAGTTTAAAATAAGTGAAATTTTCGAAAAAATGATTTTTTATTTTTAAAGAAAACAGGTGGATTATTTTAGGTGGAAAGGAGAGGCAGAGCCCAATTAAGATTAACTGCACCGAAACCGCTTCAAATTCCGTCTCCTAAGTGCAAAGATATCGTAGTTTGTGTTGAATGCTGGTTCGCTGAGGTAAACTTTTATTGTTGGTATAATTTTCCGTTTTTCCGAGCTAGGTACGCGTGTGAGGTGTCAAAACACGCGTCTGCGCGCGGGCTAACGAACAACGGAGTATTTAGAGGTAAGCGTAGTACAATATTTTGAATTTATGGTGAAAAAACGTAATTAGCAGAAAAGTAGGTGTTTATAGAGTATTTAATTCTACCAACCAACGAGATAGATCACGAAACGCGCTCCAGCCTGTAGGTGTGGCAGGTAAGTATTTATTAATAGCAAAAACCCCGAATTTAAACGGCAGAATTTTGAGTTAATCGAGGTTATCGAGTTTAAAATAAGTGAAATTTTCGAAAAAATGATTTTTTATTTTTAAAGAAAACAGGTGGATTATTTTAGGTGGAAAGGAGAGGCAGAGCCCAATTAAGATTAACTGCACCGAAACCGCTTCAAATTCCGTCTCCTAAGTGCAAAGATATCGTAGTTTGTGTTGAATGCTGGTTCGCTGAGGTAAACTTTTATTGTTGGTATAATTTTCCGTTTTTCCGAGCTAGGTACGCGTGTGAGGTGTCAAAACACGCGTCTGCGCGCGGGCTAACGAACAACGGAGTATTTAGAGGTAAGCGTAGTACAATATTTTGAATTTATGGTGAAAAAACGTAATTAGCAGAAAAGTAGGTGTTTATAGAGTATTTAATTCTACCAACCAACGAGATAGATCACGAAACGCGCTCCAGCCTGTAGGTGTGGCAGGTAAGTATTTATTAATAGCAAAAACCCCGAATTTAAACGGCAGAATTTTGAGTTAATCGAGGTTATCGAGTTTAAAATAAGTGAAATTTTCGAAAAAATGATTTTTTATTTTTAAAGAAAACAGGTGGATTATTTTAGGTGGAAAGGAGAGGCAGAGCCCAATTAAGATTAACTGCACCGAAACCGCTTCAAATTCCGTCTCCTAAGTGCAAAGATATCGTAGTTTGTGTTGAATGCTGGTTCGCTGAGGTAAACTTTTATTGTTGGTATAATTTTCCGTTTTTCCGAGCTAGGTACGCGTGTGAGGTGTCAAAACACGCGTCTGCGCGCGGGCTAACGAACAACGGAGTATTTAGAGGTAAGCGTAGTACAATATTTTGAATTTATGGTGAAAAAACGTAATTAGCAGAAAAGTAGGTGTTTATAGAGTATTTAATTCTACCAACCAACGAGATAGATCACGAAACGCGCTCCAGCCTGTAGGTGTGGCAGGTAAGTATTTATTAATAGCAAAAACCCCGAATTTAAACGGCAGAATTTTGAGTTAATCGAGGTTATCGAGTTTAAAATAAGTGAAATTTTCGAAAAAATGATTTTTTATTTTTAAAGAAAACAGGTGGATTATTTTAGGTGGAAAGGAGAGGCAGAGCCCAATTAAGATTAACTGCACCGAAACCGCTTCAAATTCCGTCTCCTAAGTGCAAAGATATCGTAGTTTGTGTTGAATGCTGGTTCGCTGAGGTAAACTTTTATTGTTGGTATAATTTTCCGTTTTTCCGAGCTAGGTACGCGTGTGAGGTGTCAAAACACGCGTCTGCGCGCGGGCTAACGAACAACGGAGTATTTAGAGGTAAGCGTAGTACAATATTTTGAATTTATGGTGAAAAAACGTAATTAGCAGAAAAGTAGGTGTTTATAGAGTATTTAATTCTACCAACCAACGAGATAGATCACGAAACGCGCTCCAGCCTGTAGGTGTGGCAGGTAAGTATTTATTAATAGCAAAAACCCCGAATTTAAACGGCAGAATTTTGAGTTAATCGAGGTTATCGAGTTTAAAATAAGTGAAATTTTCGAAAAAATGATTTTTTATTTTTAAAGAAAACAGGTGGATTATTTTAGGTGGAAAGGAGAGGCAGAGCCCAATTAAGATTAACTGCACCGAAACCGCTTCAAATTCCGTCTCCTAAGTGCAAAGATATCGTAGTTTGTGTTGAATGCTGGTTCGCTGAGGTAAACTTTTATTGTTGGTATAATTTTCCGTTTTTCCGAGCTAGGTACGCGTGTGAGGTGTCAAAACACGCGTCTGCGCGCGGGCTAACGAACAACGGAGTATTTAGAGGTAAGCGTAGTACAATATTTTGAATTTATGGTGAAAAAACGTAATTAGCAGAAAAGTAGGTGTTTATAGAGTATTTAATTCTACCAACCAACGAGATAGATCACGAAACGCGCTCCAGCCTGTAGGTGTGGCAGGTAAGTATTTATTAATAGCAAAAACCCCGAATTTAAACGGCAGAATTTTGAGTTAATCGAGGTTATCGAGTTTAAAATAAGTGAAATTTTCGAAAAAATGATTTTTTATTTTTAAAGAAAACAGGTGGATTATTTTAGGTGGAAAGGAGAGGCAGAGCCCAATTAAGATTAACTGCACCGAAACCGCTTCAAATTCCGTCTCCTAAGTGCAAAGATATCGTAGTTTGTGTTGAATGCTGGTTCGCTGAGGTAAACTTTTATTGTTGGTATAATTTTCCGTTTTTCCGAGCTAGGTACGCGTGTGAGGTGTTAAAACACGCGTCTGCGCGCGGGCTAACGAACAACGGAGTATTTAGAGGTAAGCGTAGTACAATATTTTGAATTTATGGTGAAAAAACGTAATTAGCAGAAAAGTAGGTGTTTATAGAGTATTTAATTCTACCAACCAACGAGATAGATCACGAAACGCGCTCCAGCCTGTAGGTGTGGCAGGTAAGTATTTATTAATAGCAAAAACCCCGAATTTAAACGGCAGAATTTTGAGTTAATCGAGGTTATCGAGTTTAAAATAAGTGAAATTTTCGAAAAAATGATTTTTTATTTTTAAAGAAAACAGGTGGATTATTTTAGGTGGAAAGGAGAGGCAGAGCCCAATTAAGATTAACTGCACCGAAACCGCTTCAAATTCCGTCTCCTAAGTGCAAAGATATCGTAGTTTGTGTTGAATGCTGGTTCGCTGAGGTAAACTTTTATTGTTGGTATAATTTTCCGTTTTTCCGAGCTAGGTACGCGTGTGAGGTGTCAAAACACGCGTCTGCGCGCGGGCTAACGAACAACGGAGTATTTAGAGGTAAGCGTAGTACAATATTTTGAATTTATGGTGAAAAAACGTAATTAGCAGAAAAGTAGGTGTTTATAGAGTATTTAATTCTACCAACCAACGAGATAGATCACGAAACGCGCTCCAGCCTGTAGGTGTGGCAGGTAAGTATTTATTAATAGCAAAAACCCCGAATTTAAACGGCAGAATTTTGAGTTAATCGAGGTTATCGAGTTTAAAATAAGTGAAATTTTCGAAAAAATGATTTTTTATTTTTAAAGAAAACAGGTGGATTATTTTAGGTGGAAAGGAGAGGCAGAGCCCAATTAAGATTAACTGCACCGAAACCGCTTCAAATTCCGTCTCCTAAGTGCAAAGATATCGTAGTTTGTGTTGAATGCTGGTTCGCTGAGGTAAACTTTTATTGTTGGTATAATTTTCCGTTTTTCCGAGCTAGGTACGCGTGTGAGGTGTCAAAACACGCGTCTGCGCGCGGGCTAACGAACAACGGAGTATTTAGAGGTAAGCGTAGTACAATATTTTGAATTTATGGTGAAAAAACGTAATTAGCAGAAAAGTAGGTGTTTATAGAGTATTTAATTCTACCAACCAACGAGATAGATCACGAAACGCGCTCCAGCCTGTAGGTGTGGCAGGTAAGTATTTATTAATAGCAAAAACCCCGAATTTAAACGGCAGAATTTTGAGTTAATCGAGGTTATCGAGTTTAAAATAAGTGAAATTTTCGAAAAAATGATTTTTTATTTTTAAAGAAAACAGGTGGATTATTTTAGGTGGAAAGGAGAGGCAGAGCCCAATTAAGATTAACTGCACCGAAACCGCTTCAAATTCCGTCTCCTAAGTGCAAAGATATCGTAGTTTGTGTTGAATGCTGGTTCGCTGAGGTAAACTTTTATTGTTGGTATAATTTTCCGTTTTTCCGAGCTAGGTACGCGTGTGAGGTGTCAAAACACGCGTCTGCGCGCGGGCTAACGAACAACGGAGTATTTAGAGGTAAGCGTAGTACAATATTTTGAATTTATGGTGAAAAAACGTAATTAGCAGAAAAGTAGGTGTTTATAGAGTATTTAATTCTACCAACCAACGAGATAGATCACGAAACGCGCTCCAGCCTGTAGGTGTGGCAGGTAAGTATTTATTAATAGCAAAAACCCCGAATTTAAACGGCAGAATTTTGAGTTAATCGAGGTTATCGAGTTTAAAATAAGTGAAATTTTCGAAAAAATGATTTTTTATTTTTAAAGAAAACAGGTGGATTATTTTAGGTGGAAAGGAGAGGCAGAGCCCAATTAAGATTAACTGCACCGAAACCGCTTCAAATTCCGTCTCCTAAGTGCAAAGATATCGTAGTTTGTGTTGAATGCTGGTTCGCTGAGGTAAACTTTTATTGTTGGTATAATTTTCCGTTTTTCCGAGCTAGGTACGCGTGTGAGGTGTCAAAACACGCGTCTGCGCGCGGGCTAACGAACAACGGAGTATTTAGAGGTAAGCGTAGTACAATATTTTGAATTTATGGTGAAAAAACGTAATTAGCAGAAAAGTAGGTGTTTATAGAGTATTTAATTCTACCAACCAACGAGATAGATCACGAAACGCGCTCCAGCCTGTAGGTGTGGCAGGTAAGTATTTATTAATAGCAAAAACCCCGAATTTAAACGGCAGAATTTTGAGTTAATCGAGGTTATCGAGTTTAAAATAAGTGAAATTTTCGAAAAAATGATTTTTTATTTTTAAAGAAAACAGGTGGATTATTTTAGGTGAAAAGGAGAGGCAGAGCCCAATTAAGATTAACTGCACCGAAACCGCTTCAAATTCCGTCTCCTAAGTGCAAAGATATCGTAGTTTGTGTTGAATGCTGGTTCGCTGAGGTAAACTTTTATTGTTGGTATAATTTTCCGTTTTTCCGAGCTAGGTACGCGTGTGAGGTGTCAAAACACGCGTCTGCGCGCGGGCTAACGAACAACGGAGTATTTAGAGGTAAGCGTAGTACAATATTTTGAATTTATGGTGAAAAAACGTAATTAGCAGAAAAGTAGGTGTTTATAGAGTATTTAATTCTACCAACCAACGAGATAGATCACGAAACGCGCTCCAGCCTGTAGGTGTGGCAGGTAAGTATTTATTAATAGCAAAAACCCCGAATTTAAACGGCAGAATTTTGAGTTAATCGAGGTTATCGAGTTTAAAATAAGTGAAATTTTCGAAAAAATGATTTTTTATTTTTAAAGAAAACAGGTGGATTATTTTAGGTGGAAAGGAGAGGCAGAGCCCAATTAAGATTAACTGCACCGAAACCGCTTCAAATTCCGTCTCCTAAGTGCAAAGATATCGTAGTTTGTGTTGAATGCTGGTTCGCTGAGGTAAACTTTTATTGTTGGTATAATTTTCCGTTTTTCCGAGCTAGGTACGCGTGTGAGGTGTCAAAACACGCGTCTGCGCGCGGGCTAACGAACAACGGAGTATTTAGAGGTAAGCGTAGTACAATATTTTGAATTTATGGTGAAAAAACGTAATTAGCAGAAAAGTAGGTGTTTATAGAGTATTTAATTCTACCAACCAACGAGATAGATCACGAAACGCGCTCCAGCCTGTAGGTGTGGCAGGTAAGTATTTATTAATAGCAAAAACCCCGAATTTAAACGGCAGAATTTTGAGTTAATCGAGGTTATCGAGTTTAAAATAAGTGAAATTTTCGAAAAAATGATTTTTTATTTTTAAAGAAAACAGGTGGATTATTTTAGGTGGAAAGGAGAGGCAGAGCCCAATTAAGATTAACTGCACCGAAACCGCTTCAAATTCCGTCTCCTAAGTGCAAAGATATCGTAGTTTGTGTTGAATGCTGGTTCGCTGAGGTAAACTTTTATTGTTGGTATAATTTTCCGTTTTTCCGAGCTAGGTACGCGTGTGAGGTGTCAAAACACGCGTCTGCGCGCGGGCTAACGAACAACGGAGTATTTAGAGGTAAGCGTAGTACAATATTTTGAATTTATGGTGAAAAAACGTAATTAGCAGAAAAGTAGGTGTTTATAGAGTATTTAATTCTACCAACCAACGAGATAGATCACGAAACGCGCTCCAGCCTGTAGGTGTGGCAGGTAAGTATTTATTAATAGCAAAAACCCCGAATTTAAACGGCAGAATTTTGAGTTAATCGAGGTTATCGAGTTTAAAATAAGTGAAATTTTCGAAAAAATGATTTTTTATTTTTAAAGAAAACAGGTGGATTATTTTAGGTGGAAAGGAGAGGCAGAGCCCAATTAAGATTAACTGCACCGAAACCGCTTCAAATTCCGTCTCCTAAGTGCAAAGATATCGTAGTTTGTGTTGAATGCTGGTTCGCTGAGGTAAACTTTTATTGTTGGTATAATTTTCCGTTTTTCCGAGCTAGGTACGCGTGTGAGGTGTCAAAACACGCGTCTGCGCGCGGGCTAACGAACAACGGAGTATTTAGAGGTAAGCGTAGTACAATATTTTGAATTTATGGTGAAAAAACGTAATTAGCAGAAAAGTAGGTGTTTATAGAGTATTTAATTCTACCAACCAACGAGATAGATCACGAAACGCGCTCCAGCCTGTAGGTGTGGCAGGTAAGTATTTATTAATAGCAAAAACCCCGAATTTAAACGGCAGAATTTTGAGTTAATCGAGGTTATCGAGTTTAAAATAAGTGAAATTTTCGAAAAAATGATTTTTTATTTTTAAAGAAAACAGGTGGATTATTTTAGGTGGAAAGGAGAGGCAGAGCCCAATTAAGATTAACTGCACCGAAACCGCTTCAAATTCCGTCTCCTAAGTGCAAAGATATCGTAGTTTGTGTTGAATGCTGGTTCGCTGAGGTAAACTTTTATTGTTGGTATAATTTTCCGTTTTTCCGAGCTAGGTACGCGTGTGAGGTGTCAAAACACGCGTCTGCGCGCGGGCTAACGAACAACGGAGTATTTAGAGGTAAGCGTAGTACAATATTTTGAATTTATGGTGAAAAAACGTAATTAGCAGAAAAGTAGGTGTTTATAGAGTATTTAATTCTACCAACCAACGAGATAGATCACGAAACGCGCTCCAGCCTGTAGGTGTGGCAGGTAAGTATTTATTAATAGCAAAAACCCCGAATTTAAACGGCAGAATTTTGAGTTAATCGAGGTTATCGAGTTTAAAATAAGTGAAATTTTCGAAAAAATGATTTTTTATTTTTAAAGAAAACAGGTGGATTATTTTAGGTGGAAAGGAGAGGCAGAGCCCAATTAAGATTAACTGCACCGAAACCGCTTCAAATTCCGTCTCCTAAGTGCAAAGATATCGTAGTTTGTGTTGAATGCTGGTTCGCTGAGGTAAACTTTTATTGTTGGTATAATTTTCCGTTTTTCCGAGCTAGGTACGCGTGTGAGGTGTCAAAACACGCGTCTGCGCGCGGGCTAACGAACAACGGAGTATTTAGAGGTAAGCGTAGTACAATATTTTGAATTTATGGTGAAAAAACGTAATTAGCAGAAAAGTAGGTGTTTATAGAGTATTTAATTCTACCAACCAACGAGATAGATCACGAAACGCGCTCCAGCCTGTAGGTGTGGCAGGTAAGTATTTATTAATAGCAAAAACCCCGAATTTAAACGGCAGAATTTTGAGTTAATCGAGGTTATCGAGTTTAAAATAAGTGAAATTTTCGAAAAAATGATTTTTTATTTTTAAAGAAAACAGGTGGATTATTTTAGGTGGAAAGGAGAGGCAGAGCCCAATTAAGATTAACTGCACCGAAACCGCTTCAAATTCCGTCTCCTAAGTGCAAAGATATCGTAGTTTGTGTTGAATGCTGGTTCGCTGAGGTAAACTTTTATTGTTGGTATAATTTTCCGTTTTTCCGAGCTAGGTACGCGTGTGAGGTGTCAAAACACGCGTCTGCGCGCGGGCTAACGAACAACGGAGTATTTAGAGGTAAGCGTAGTACAATATTTTGAATTTATGGTGAAAAAACGTAATTAGCAGAAAAGTAGGTGTTTATAGAGTATTTAATTCTACCAACCAACGAGATAGATCACGAAACGCGCTCCAGCCTGTAGGTGTGGCAGGTAAGTATTTATTAATAGCAAAAACCCCGAATTTAAACGGCAGAATTTTGAGTTAATCGAGGTTATCGAGTTTAAAATAAGTGAAATTTTCGAAAAAATGATTTTTTATTTTTAAAGAAAACAGGTGGATTATTTTAGGTGGAAAGGAGAGGCAGAGCCCAATTAAGATTAACTGCACCGAAACCGCTTCAAATTCCGTCTCCTAAGTGCAAAGATATCGTAGTTTGTGTTGAATGCTGGTTCGCTGAGGTAAACTTTTATTGTTGGTATAATTTTCCGTTTTTCCGAGCTAGGTACGCGTGTGAGGTGTCAAAACACGCGTCTGCGCGCGGGCTAACGAACAACGGAGTATTTAGAGGTAAGCGTAGTACAATATTTTGAATTTATGGTGAAAAAACGTAATTAGCAGAAAAGTAGGTGTTTATAGAGTATTTAATTCTACCAACCAACGAGATAGATCACGAAACGCGCTCCAGCCTGTAGGTGTGGCAGGTAAGTATTTATTAATAGCAAAAACCCCGAATTTAAACGGCAGAATTTTGAGTTAATCGAGGTTATCGAGTTTAAAATAAGTGAAATTTTCGAAAAAATGATTTTTTATTTTTAAAGAAAACAGGTGGATTATTTTAGGTGGAAAGGAGAGGCAGAGCCCAATTAAGATTAACTGCACCGAAACCGCTTCAAATTCCGTCTCCTAAGTGCAAAGATATCGTAGTTTGTGTTGAATGCTGGTTCGCTGAGGTAAACTTTTATTGTTGGTATAATTTTCCGTTTTTCCGAGCTAGGTACGCGTGTGAGGTGTCAAAACACGCGTCTGCGCGCGGGCTAACGAACAACGGAGTATTTAGAGGTAAGCGTAGTACAATATTTTGAATTTATGGTGAAAAAACGTAATTAGCAGAAAAGTAGGTGTTTATAGAGTATTTAATTCTACCAACCAACGAGATAGATCACGAAACGCGCTCCAGCCTGTAGGTGTGGCAGGTAAGTATTTATTAATAGCAAAAACCCCGAATTTAAACGGCAGAATTTTGAGTTAATCGAGGTTATCGAGTTTAAAATAAGTGAAATTTTCGAAAAAATGATTTTTTATTTTTAAAGAAAACAGGTGCATTATTTTAGGTGGAAAGGAGAGGCAGAGCCCAATTAAGATTAACTGCACCGAAACCGCTTCAAATTCCGTCTCCTAAGTGCAAAGATATCGTAGTTTGTGTTGAATGCTGGTTCGCTGAGGTAAACTTTTATTGTTGGTATAATTTTCCGTTTTTCCGAGCTAGGTACGCGTGTGAGGTGTCAAAACACGCGTCTGCGCGCGGGCTAACGAACAACGGAGTATTTAGAGGTAAGCGTAGTACAATATTTTGAATTTATGGTGAAAAAACGTAATTAGCAGAAAAGTAGGTGTTTATAGAGTATTTAATTCTACCAACCAACGAGATAGATCACGAAACGCGCTCCAGCCTGTAGGTGTGGCAGGTAAGTATTTATTAATAGCAAAAACCCCGAATTTAAACGGCCTTGATCTTTTTAATACCAAAAAAGGTACATTCAAGAAACAATTAATAACATCGGTAGGTGATGAACTGCCTAATAAACCTAAAAAAAAAAAAAAAAAAAAAAAAAAAATAAAAAAAAACACAACTTACACACCTTTCACCACTCCTCATGCACACTCCCACACACTCACTCTCACTGTACACTTAGCAATGCTTAGATGGTGCTTGCATTTCACTACTCACTTTGTATGTTTGTTTCTGCTGCATATTGTATGGTTATTAAATTGTAAATCCGTAATTGGCTGTAAGACTAGTTTATATATTCTAAGTTATTATCTCAAAGAGCTGTGGATTTTGTAATAATAAATAAATAAATAAATAAATAAATAGAATTTTGAGTTAATCGAGGTTATCGAGTTTAAAATAAGTGAAATTTTCGAAAAAATGATTTTTTATTTTTAAAGAAAACAGGTGGATTATTTTAGGTGGAAAGGAGAGGCAGAGCCCAATTAAGATTAACTGCACCGAAACCGCTTCAAATTCCGTCTCCTAAGTGCAAAGATATCGTAGTTTGTGTTGAATGCTGGTTCGCTGAGGTAAACTTTTATTGTTGGTATAATTTTCCGTTTTTCCGAGCTAGGTACGCGTGTGAGGTGTCAAAACACGCGTCTGCGCGCGGGCTAACGAACAACGGAGTATTTAGAGGTAAGCGTAGTACAATATTTTGAATTTATGGTGAAAAAACGTAATTAGCAGAAAAGTAGGTGTTTATAGAGTATTTAATTCTACCAACCAACGAGATAGATCACGAAACGCGCTCCAGCCTGTAGGTGTGGCAGGTAAGTATTTATTAATAGCAAAAACCCCGAATTTAAACGGCAGAATTTTGAGTTAATCGAGGTTATCGAGTTTAAAATAAGTGAAATTTTCGAAAAAATGATTTTTTATTTTTAAAGAAAACAGGTGGATTATTTTAGGTGGAAAGGAGAGGCAGAGCCCAATTAAGATTAACTGCACCGAAACCGCTTCAAATTCCGTCTCCTAAGTGCAAAGATATCGTAGTTTGTGTTGAATGCTGGTTCGCTGAGGTAAACTTTTATTGTTGGTATAATTTTCCGTTTTTCCGAGCTAGGTACGCGTGTGAGGTGTCAAAACACGCGTCTGCGCGCGGGCTAACGAACAACGGAGTATTTAGAGGTAAGCGTAGTACAATATTTTGAATTTATGGTGAAAAAACGTAATTAGCAGAAAAGTAGGTGTTTATAGAGTATTTAATTCTACCAACCAACGAGATAGATCACGAAACGCGCTCCAGCCTGTAGGTGTGGCAGGTAAGTATTTATTAATAGCAAAAACCCCGAATTTAAACGGCAGAATTTTGAGTTAATCGAGGTTATCGAGTTTAAAATAAGTGAAATTTTCGAAAAAATGATTTTTTATTTTTAAAGAAAACAGGTGGATTATTTTAGGTGGAAAGGAGAGGCAGAGCCCAATTAAGATTAACTGCACCGAAACCGCTTCAAATTCCGTCTCCTAAGTGCAAAGATATCGTAGTTTGTGTTGAATGCTGGTTCGCTGAGGTAAACTTTTATTGTTGGTATAATTTTCCGTTTTTCCGAGCTAGGTACGCGTGTGAGGTGTCAAAACACGCGTCTGCGCGCGGGCTAACGAACAACGGAGTATTTAGAGGTAAGCGTAGTACAATATTTTGAATTTATGGTGAAAAAACGTAATTAGCAGAAAAGTAGGTGTTTATAGAGTATTTAATTCTACCAACCAACGAGATAGATCACGAAACGCGCTCCAGCCTGTAGGTGTGGCAGGTAAGTATTTATTAATAGCAAAAACCCCGAATTTAAACGGCAGAATTTTGAGTTAATCGAGGTTATCGAGTTTAAAATAAGTGAAATTTTCGAAAAAATGATTTTTTATTTTTAAAGAAAACAGGTGGATTATTTTAGGTGGAAAGGAGAGGCAGAGCCCAATTAAGATTAACTGCACCGAAACCGCTTCAAATTCCGTCTCCTAAGTGCAAAGATATCGTAGTTTGTGTTGAATGCTGGTTCGCTGAGGTAAACTTTTATTGTTGGTATAATTTTCCGTTTTTCCGAGCTAGGTACGCGTGTGAGGTGTCAAAACACGCGTCTGCGCGCGGGCTAACGAACAACGGAGTATTTAGAGGTAAGCGTAGTACAATATTTTGAATTTATGGTGAAAAAACGTAATTAGCAGAAAAGTAGGTGTTTATAGAGTATTTAATTCTACCAACCAACGAGATAGATCACGAAACGCGCTCCAGCCTGTAGGTGTGGCAGGTAAGTATTTATTAATAGCAAAAACCCCGAATTTAAACGGCAGAATTTTGAGTTAATCGAGGTTATCGAGTTTAAAATAAGTGAAATTTTCGAAAAAATGATTTTTTATTTTTAAAGAAAACAGGTGGATTATTTTAGGTGGAAAGGAGAGGCAGAGCCCAATTAAGATTAACTGCACCGAAACCGCTTCAAATTCCGTCTCCTAAGTGCAAAGATATCGTAGTTTGTGTTGAATGCTGGTTCGCTGAGGTAAACTTTTATTGTTGGTATAATTTTCCGTTTTTCCGAGCTAGGTACGCGTGTGAGGTGTCAAAACACGCGTCTGCGCGCGGGCTAACGAACAACGGAGTATTTAGAGGTAAGCGTAGTACAATATTTTGAATTTATGGTGAAAAAACGTAATTAGCAGAAAAGTAGGTGTTTATAGAGTATTTAATTCTACCAACCAACGAGATAGATCACGAAACGCGCTCCAGCCTGTAGGTGTGGCAGGTAAGTATTTATTAATAGCAAAAACCCCGAATTTAAACGGCAGAATTTTGAGTTAATCGAGGTTATCGAGTTTAAAATAAGTGAAATTTTCGAAAAAATGATTTTTTATTTTTAAAGAAAACAGGTGGATTATTTTAGGTGGAAAGGAGAGGCAGAGCCCAATTAAGATTAACTGCACCGAAACCGCTTCAAATTCCGTCTCCTAAGTGCAAAGATATCGTAGTTTGTGTTGAATGCTGGTTCGCTGAGGTAAACTTTTATTGTTGGTATAATTTTCCGTTTTTCCGAGCTAGGTACGCGTGTGAGGTGTCAAAACACGCGTCTGCGCGCGGGCTAACGAACAACGGAGTATTTAGAGGTAAGCGTAGTACAATATTTTGAATTTATGGTGAAAAAACGTAATTAGCAGAAAAGTAGGTGTTTATAGAGTATTTAATTCTACCAACCAACGAGATAGATCACGAAACGCGCTCCAGCCTGTAGGTGTGGCAGGTAAGTATTTATTAATAGCAAAAACCCCGAATTTAAACGGCAGAATTTTGAGTTAATCGAGGTTATCGAGTTTAAAATAAGTGAAATTTTCGAAAAAATGATTTTTTATTTTTAAAGAAAACAGGTGGATTATTTTAGGTGGAAAGGAGAGGCAGAGCCCAATTAAGATTAACTGCACCGAAACCGCTTCAAATTCCGTCTCCTAAGTGCAAAGATATCGTAGTTTGTGTTGAATGCTGGTTCGCTGAGGTAAACTTTTATTGTTGGTATAATTTTCCGTTTTTCCGAGCTAGGTACGCGTGTGAGGTGTCAAAACACGCGTCTGCGCGCGGGCTAACGAACAACGGAGTATTTAGAGGTAAGCGTAGTACAATATTTTGAATTTATGGTGAAAAAACGTAATTAGCAGAAAAGTAGGTGTTTATAGAGTATTTAATTCTACCAACCAACGAGATAGATCACGAAACGCGCTCCAGCCTGTAGGTGTGGCAGGTAAGTATTTATTAATAGCAAAAACCCCGAATTTAAACGGCAGAATTTTGAGTTAATCGAGGTTATCGAGTTTAAAATAAGTGAAATTTTCGAAAAAATGATTTTTTATTTTTAAAGAAAACAGGTGGATTATTTTAGGTGGAAAGGAGAGGCAGAGCCCAATTAAGATTAACTGCACCGAAACCGCTTCAAATTCCGTCTCCTAAGTGCAAAGATATCGTAGTTTGTGTTGAATGCTGGTTCGCTGAGGTAAACTTTTATTGTTGGTATAATTTTCCGTTTTTCCGAGCTAGGTACGCGTGTGAGGTGTCAAAACACGCGTCTGCGCGCGGGCTAACGAACAACGGAGTATTTAGAGGTAAGCGTAGTACAATATTTTGAATTTATGGTGAAAAAACGTAATTAGCAGAAAAGTAGGTGTTTATAGAGTATTTAATTCTACCAACCAACGAGATAGATCACGAAACGCGCTCCAGCCTGTAGGTGTGGCAGGTAAGTATTTATTAATAGCAAAAACCCCGAATTTAAACGGCAGAATTTTGAGTTAATCGAGGTTATCGAGTTTAAAATAAGTGAAATTTTCGAAAAAATGATTTTTTATTTTTAAAGAAAACAGGTGGATTATTTTAGGTGGAAAGGAGAGGCAGAGCCCAATTAAGATTAACTGCACCGAAACCGCTTCAAATTCCGTCTCCTAAGTGCAAAGATATCGTAGTTTGTGTTGAATGCTGGTTCGCTGAGGTAAACTTTTATTGTTGGTATAATTTTCCGTTTTTCCGAGCTAGGTACGCGTGTGAGGTGTCAAAACACGCGTCTGCGCGCGGGCTAACGAACAACGGAGTATTTAGAGGTAAGCGTAGTACAATATTTTGAATTTATGGTGAAAAAACGTAATTAGCAGAAAAGTAGGTGTTTATAGAGTATTTAATTCTACCAACCAACGAGATAGATCACGAAACGCGCTCCAGCCTGTAGGTGTGGCAGGTAAGTATTTATTAATAGCAAAAACCCCGAATTTAAACGGCAGAATTTTGAGTTAATCGAGGTTATCGAGTTTAAAATAAGTGAAATTTTCGAAAAAATGATTTTTTATTTTTAAAGAAAACAGGTGGATTATTTTAGGTGGAAAGGAGAGGCAGAGCCCAATTAAGATTAACTGCACCGAAACCGCTTCAAATTCCGTCTCCTAAGTGCAAAGATATCGTAGTTTGTGTTGAATGCTGGTTCGCTGAGGTAAACTTTTATTGTTGGTATAATTTTCCGTTTTTCCGAGCTAGGTACGCGTGTGAGGTGTCAAAACACGCGTCTGCGCGCGGGCTAACGAACAACGGAGTATTTAGAGGTAAGCGTAGTACAATATTTTGAATTTATGGTGAAAAAACGTAATTAGCAGAAAAGTAGGTGTTTATAGAGTATTTAATTCTACCAACCAACGAGATAGATCACGAAACGCGCTCCAGCCTGTAGGTGTGGCAGGTAAGTATTTATTAATAGCAAAAACCCCGAATTTAAACGGCAGAATTTTGAGTTAATCGAGGTTATCGAGTTTAAAATAAGTGAAATTTTCGAAAAAATGATTTTTTATTTTTAAAGAAAACAGGTGGATTATTTTAGGTGGAAAGGAGAGGCAGAGCCCAATTAAGATTAACTGCACCGAAACCGCTTCAAATTCCGTCTCCTAAGTGCAAAGATATCGTAGTTTGTGTTGAATGCTGGTTCGCTGAGGTAAACTTTTATTGTTGGTATAATTTTCCGTTTTTCCGAGCTAGGTACGCGTGTGAGGTGTCAAAACACGCGTCTGCGCGCGGGCTAACGAACAACGGAGTATTTAGAGGTAAGCGTAGTACAATATTTTGAATTTATGGTGAAAAAACGTAATTAGCAGAAAAGTAGGTGTTTATAGAGTATTTAATTCTACCAACCAACGAGATAGATCACGAAACGCGCTCCAGCCTGTAGGTGTGGCAGGTAAGTATTTATTAATAGCAAAAACCCCGAATTTAAACGGCAGAATTTTGAGTTAATCGAGGTTATCGAGTTTAAAATAAGTGAAATTTTCGAAAAAATGATTTTTTATTTTTAAAGAAAACAGGTGGATTATTTTAGGTGGAAAGGAGAGGCAGAGCCCAATTAAGATTAACTGCACCGAAACCGCTTCAAATTCCGTCTCCTAAGTGCAAAGATATCGTAGTTTGTGTTGAATGCTGGTTCGCTGAGGTAAACTTTTATTGTTGGTATAATTTTCCGTTTTTCCGAGCTAGGTACGCGTGTGAGGTGTCAAAACACGCGTCTGCGCGCGGGCTAACGAACAACGGAGTATTTAGAGGTAAGCGTAGTACAATATTTTGAATTTATGGTGAAAAAACGTAATTAGCAGAAAAGTAGGTGTTTATAGAGTATTTAATTCTACCAACCAACGAGATAGATCACGAAACGCGCTCCAGCCTGTAGGTGTGGCAGGTAAGTATTTATTAATAGCAAAAACCCCGAATTTAAACGGCAGAATTTTGAGTTAATCGAGGTTATCGAGTTTAAAATAAGTGAAATTTTCGAAAAAATGATTTTTTATTTTTAAAGAAAACAGGTGGATTATTTTAGGTGGAAAGGAGAGGCAGAGCCCAATTAAGATTAACTGCACCGAAACCGCTTCAAATTCCGTCTCCTAAGTGCAAAGATATCGTAGTTTGTGTTGAATGCTGGTTCGCTGAGGTAAACTTTTATTGTTGGTATAATTTTCCGTTTTTCCGAGCTAGGTACGCGTGTGAGGTGTCAAAACACGCGTCTGCGCGCGGGCTAACGAACAACGGAGTATTTAGAGGTAAGCGTAGTACAATATTTTGAATTTATGGTGAAAAAACGTAATTAGCAGAAAAGTAGGTGTTTATAGAGTATTTAATTCTACCAACCAACGAGATAGATCACGAAACGCGCTCCAGCCTGTAGGTGTGGCAGGTAAGTATTTATTAATAGCAAAAACCCCGAATTTAAACGGCAGAATTTTGAGTTAATCGAGGTTATCGAGTTTAAAATAAGTGAAATTTTCGAAAAAATGATTTTTTATTTTTAAAGAAAACAGGTGGATTATTTTAGGTGGCAAGGAGAGGCAGAGCCCAATTAAGATTAACTGCACCGAAACCGCTTCAAATTCCGTCTCCTAAGTGCAAAGATATCGTAGTTTGTGTTGAATGCTGGTTCGCTGAGGTAAACTTTTATTGTTGGTATAATTTTCCGTTTTTCCGAGCTAGGTACGCGTGTGAGGTGTCAAAACACGCGTCTGCGCGCGGGCTAACGAACAACGGAGTATTTAGAGGTAAGCGTAGTACAATATTTTGAATTTATGGTGAAAAAACGTAATTAGCAGAAAAGTAGGTGTTTATAGAGTATTTAATTCTACCAACCAACGAGATAGATCACGAAACGCGCTCCAGCCTGTAGGTGTGGCAGGTAAGTATTTATTAATAGCAAAAACCCCGAATTTAAACGGCAGAATTTTGAGTTAATCGAGGTTATCGAGTTTAAAATAAGTGAAATTTTCGAAAAAATGATTTTTTATTTTTAAAGAAAACAGGTGGATTATTTTAGGTGGAAAGGAGAGGCAGAGCCCAATTAAGATTAACTGCACCGAAACCGCTTCAAATTCCGTCTCCTAAGTGCAAAGATATCGTAGTTTGTGTTGAATGCTGGTTCGCTGAGGTAAACTTTTATTGTTGGTATAATTTTCCGTTTTTCCGAGCTAGGTACGCGTGTGAGGTGTCAAAACACGCGTCTGCGCGCGGGCTAACGAACAACGGAGTATTTAGAGGTAAGCGTAGTACAATATTTTGAATTTATGGTGAAAAAACGTAATTAGCAGAAAAGTAGGTGTTTATAGAGTATTTAATTCTACCAACCAACGAGATAGATCACGAAACGCGCTCCAGCCTGTAGGTGTGGCAGGTAAGTATTTATTAATAGCAAAAACCCCGAATTTAAACGGCAGAATTTTGAGTTAATCGAGGTTATCGAGTTTAAAATAAGTGAAATTTTCGAAAAAATGATTTTTTATTTTTAAAGAAAACAGGTGGATTATTTTAGGTGGAAAGGAGAGGCAGAGCCCAATTAAGATTAACTGCACCGAAACCGCTTCAAATTCCGTCTCCTAAGTGCAAAGATATCGTAGTTTGTGTTGAATGCTGGTTCGCTGAGGTAAACTTTTATTGTTGGTATAATTTTCCGTTTTTCCGAGCTAGGTACGCGTGTGAGGTGTCAAAACACGCGTCTGCGCGCGGGCTAACGAACAACGGAGTATTTAGAGGTAAGCGTAGTACAATATTTTGAATTTATGGTGAAAAAACGTAATTAGCAGAAAAGTAGGTGTTTATAGAGTATTTAATTCTACCAACCAACGAGATAGATCACGAAACGCGCTCCAGCCTGTAGGTGTGGCAGGTAAGTATTTATTAATAGCAAAAACCCCGAATTTAAACGGCAGAATTTTGAGTTAATCGAGGTTATCGAGTTTAAAATAAGTGAAATTTTCGAAAAAATGATTTTTTATTTTTAAAGAAAACAGGTGGATTATTTTAGGTGGAAAGGAGAGGCAGAGCCCAATTAAGATTAACTGCACCGAAACCGCTTCAAATTCCGTCTCCTAAGTGCAAAGATATCGTAGTTTGTGTTGAATGCTGGTTCGCTGAGGTAAACTTTTATTGTTGGTATAATTTTCCGTTTTTCCGAGCTAGGTACGCGTGTGAGGTGTCAAAACACGCGTCTGCGCGCGGGCTAACGAACAACGGAGTATTTAGAGGTAAGCGTAGTACAATATTTTGAATTTATGGTGAAAAAACGTAATTAGCAGAAAAGTAGGTGTTTATAGAGTATTTAATTCTACCAACCAACGAGATAGATCACGAAACGCGCTCCAGCCTGTAGGTGTGGCAGGTAAGTATTTATTAATAGCAAAAACCCCGAATTTAAACGGCAGAATTTTGAGTTAATCGAGGTTATCGAGTTTAAAATAAGTGAAATTTTCGAAAAAATGATTTTTTATTTTTAAAGAAAACAGGTGGATTATTTTAGGTGGAAAGGAGAGGCAGAGCCCAATTAAGATTAACTGCACCGAAACCGCTTCAAATTCCGTCTCCTAAGTGCAAAGATATCGTAGTTTGTGTTGAATGCTGGTTCGCTGAGGTAAACTTTTATTGTTGGTATAATTTTCCGTTTTTCCGAGCTAGGTACGCGTGTGAGGTGTCAAAACACGCGTCTGCGCGCGGGCTAACGAACAACGGAGTATTTAGAGGTAAGCGTAGTACAATATTTTGAATTTATGGTGAAAAAACGTAATTAGCAGAAAAGTAGGTGTTTATAGAGTATTTAATTCTACCAACCAACGAGATAGATCACGAAACGCGCTCCAGCCTGTAGGTGTGGCAGGTAAGTATTTATTAATAGCAAAAACCCCGAATTTAAACGGCAGAATTTTGAGTTAATCGAGGTTATCGAGTTTAAAATAAGTGAAATTTTCGAAAAAATGATTTTTTATTTTTAAAGAAAACAGGTGGATTATTTTAGGTGGAAAGGAGAGGCAGAGCCCAATTAAGATTAACTGCACCGAAACCGCTTCAAATTCCGTCTCCTAAGTGCAAAGATATCGTAGTTTGTGTTGAATGCTGGTTCGCTGAGGTAAACTTTTATTGTTGGTATAATTTTCCGTTTTTCCGAGCTAGGTACGCGTGTGAGGTGTCAAAACACGCGTCTGCGCGCGGGCTAACGAACAACGGAGTATTTAGAGGTAAGCGTAGTACAATATTTTGAATTTATGGTGAAAAAACGTAATTAGCAGAAAAGTAGGTGTTTATAGAGTATTTAATTCTACCAACCAACGAGATAGATCACGAAACGCGCTCCAGCCTGTAGGTGTGGCAGGTAAGTATTTATTAATAGCAAAAACCCCGAATTTAAACGGCAGAATTTTGAGTTAATCGAGGTTATCGAGTTTAAAATAAGTGAAATTTTCGAAAAAATGATTTTTTATTTTTAAAGAAAACAGGTGGATTATTTTAGGTGGAAAGGAGAGGCAGAGCCCAATTAAGATTAACTGCACCGAAACCGCTTCAAATTCCGTCTCCTAAGTGCAAAGATATCGTAGTTTGTGTTGAATGCTGGTTCGCTGAGGTAAACTTTTATTGTTGGTATAATTTTCCGTTTTTCCGAGCTAGGTACGCGTGTGAGGTGTCAAAACACGCGTCTGCGCGCGGGCTAACGAACAACGGAGTATTTAGAGGTAAGCGTAGTACAATATTTTGAATTTATGGTGAAAAAACGTAATTAGCAGAAAAGTAGGTGTTTATAGAGTATTTAATTCTACCAACCAACGAGATAGATCACGAAACGCGCTCCAGCCTGTAGGTGTGGCAGGTAAGTATTTATTAATAGCAAAAACCCCGAATTTAAACGGCAGAATTTTGAGTTAATCGAGGTTATCGAGTTTAAAATAAGTGAAATTTTCGAAAAAATGATTTTTTATTTTTAAAGAAAACAGGTGGATTATTTTAGGTGGAAAGGAGAGGCAGAGCCCAATTAAGATTAACTGCACCGAAACCGCTTCAAATTCCGTCTCCTAAGTGCAAAGATATCGTAGTTTGTGTTGAATGCTGGTTCGCTGAGGTAAACTTTTATTGTTGGTATAATTTTCCGTTTTTCCGAGCTAGGTACGCGTGTGAGGTGTCAAAACACGCGTCTGCGCGCGGGCTAACGAACAACGGAGTATTTAGAGGTAAGCGTAGTACAATATTTTGAATTTATGGTGAAAAAACGTAATTAGCAGAAAAGTAGGTGTTTATAGAGTATTTAATTCTACCAACCAACGAGATAGATCACGAAACGCGCTCCAGCCTGTAGGTGTGGCAGGTAAGTATTTATTAATAGCAAAAACCCCGAATTTAAACGGCAGAATTTTGAGTTAATCGAGGTTATCGAGTTTAAAATAAGTGAAATTTTCGAAAAAATGATTTTTTATTTTTAAAGAAAACAGGTGGATTATTTTAGGTGGAAAGGAGAGGCAGAGCCCAATTAAGATTAACTGCACCGAAACCGCTTCAAATTCCGTCTCCTAAGTGCAAAGATATCGTAGTTTGTGTTGAATGCTGGTTCGCTGAGGTAAACTTTTATTGTTGGTATAATTTTCCGTTTTTCCGAGCTAGGTACGCGTGTGAGGTGTCAAAACACGCGTCTGCGCGCGGGCTAACGAACAACGGAGTATTTAGAGGTAAGCGTAGTACAATATTTTGAATTTATGGTGAAAAAACGTAATTAGCAGAAAAGTAGGTGTTTATAGAGTATTTAATTCTACCAACCAACGAGATAGATCACGAAACGCGCTCCAGCCTGTAGGTGTGGCAGGTAAGTATTTATTAATAGCAAAAACCCCGAATTTAAACGGCAGAATTTTGAGTTAATCGAGGTTATCGAGTTTAAAATAAGTGAAATTTTCGAAAAAATGATTTTTTATTTTTAAAGAAAACAGGTGGATTATTTTAGGTGGAAAGGAGAGGCAGAGCCCAATTAAGATTAACTGCACCGAAACCGCTTCAAATTCCGTCTCCTAAGTGCAAAGATATCGTAGTTTGTGTTGAATGCTGGTTCGCTGAGGTAAACTTTTATTGTTGGTATAATTTTCCGTTTTTCCGAGCTAGGTACGCGTGTGAGGTGTCAAAACACGCGTCTGCGCGCGGGCTAACGAACAACGGAGTATTTAGAGGTAAGCGTAGTACAATATTTTGAATTTATGGTGAAAAAACGTAATTAGCAGAAAAGTAGGTGTTTATAGAGTATTTAATTCTACCAACCAACGAGATAGATCACGAAACGCGCTCCAGCCTGTAGGTGTGGCAGGTAAGTATTTATTAATAGCAAAAACCCCGAATTTAAACGGCAGAATTTTGAGTTAATCGAGGTTATCGAGTTTAAAATAAGTGAAATTTTCGAAAAAATGATTTTTTATTTTTAAAGAAAACAGGTGGATTATTTTAGGTGGAAAGGAGAGGCAGAGCCCAATTAAGATTAACTGCACCGAAACCGCTTCAAATTCCGTCTCCTAAGTGCAAAGATATCGTAGTTTGTGTTGAATGCTGGTTCGCTGAGGTAAACTTTTATTGTTGGTATAATTTTCCGTTTTTCCGAGCTAGGTACGCGTGTGAGGTGTCAAAACACGCGTCTGCGCGCGGGCTAACGAACAACGGAGTATTTAGAGGTAAGCGTAGTACAATATTTTGAATTTATGGTGAAAAAACGTAATTAGCAGAAAAGTAGGTGTTTATAGAGTATTTAATTCTACCAACCAACGAGATAGATCACGAAACGCGCTCCAGCCTGTAGGTGTGGCAGGTAAGTATTTATTAATAGCAAAAACCCCGAATTTAAACGGCAGAATTTTGAGTTAATCGAGGTTATCGAGTTTAAAATAAGTGAAATTTTCGAAAAAATGATTTTTTATTTTTAAAGAAAACAGGTGGATTATTTTAGGTGGAAAGGAGAGGCAGAGCCCAATTAAGATTAACTGCACCGAAACCGCTTCAAATTCCGTCTCCTAAGTGCAAAGATATCGTAGTTTGTGTTGAATGCTGGTTCGCTGAGGTAAACTTTTATTGTTGGTATAATTTTCCGTTTTTCCGAGCTAGGTACGCGTGTGAGGTGTCAAAACACGCGTCTGCGCGCGGGCTAACGAACAACGGAGTATTTAGAGGTAAGCGTAGTACAATATTTTGAATTTATGGTGAAAAAACGTAATTAGCAGAAAAGTAGGTGTTTATAGAGTATTTAATTCTACCAACCAACGAGATAGATCACGAAACGCGCTCCAGCCTGTAGGTGTGGCAGGTAAGTATTTATTAATAGCAAAAACCCCGAATTTAAACGGCAGAATTTTGAGTTAATCGAGGTTATCGAGTTTAAAATAAGTGAAATTTTCGAAAAAATGATTTTTTATTTTTAAAGAAAACAGGTGGATTATTTTAGGTGGAAAGGAGAGGCAGAGCCCAATTAAGATTAACTGCACCGAAACCGCTTCAAATTCCGTCTCCTAAGTGCAAAGATATCGTAGTTTGTGTTGAATGCTGGTTCGCTGAGGTAAACTTTTATTGTTGGTATAATTTTCCGTTTTTCCGAGCTAGGTACGCGTGTGAGGTGTCAAAACACGCGTCTGCGCGCGGGCTAACGAACAACGGAGTATTTAGAGGTAAGCGTAGTACAATATTTTGAATTTATGGTGAAAAAACGTAATTAGCAGAAAAGTAGGTGTTTATAGAGTATTTAATTCTACCAACCAACGAGATAGATCACGAAACGCGCTCCAGCCTGTAGGTGTGGCAGGTAAGTATTTATTAATAGCAAAAACCCCGAATTTAAACGGCAGAATTTTGAGTTAATCGAGGTTATCGAGTTTAAAATAAGTGAAATTTTCGAAAAAATGATTTTTTATTTTTAAAGAAAACAGGTGGATTATTTTAGGTGGAAAGGAGAGGCAGAGCCCAATTAAGATTAACTGCACCGAAACCGCTTCAAATTCCGTCTCCTAAGTGCAAAGATATCGTAGTTTGTGTTGAATGCTGGTTCGCTGAGGTAAACTTTTATTGTTGGTATAATTTTCCGTTTTTCCGAGCTAGGTACGCGTGTGAGGTGTCAAAACACGCGTCTGCGCGCGGGCTAACGAACAACGGAGTATTTAGAGGTAAGCGTAGTACAATATTTTGAATTTATGGTGAAAAAACGTAATTAGCAGAAAAGTAGGTGTTTATAGAGTTGTCTACGCATCGTCATCATGAGCGAGCCCACTACTACTGGACAGGAGAGGAAGGGAGTGCGGGGTGTGGTACCGAATACCTCCGCCCGCGGCGCGGTCGTCGCATGTATCAATCGCCTGACATACACGCACAATAGAACATCGCTAATTTTGTAAAACCTAAAATCGTTAATTATACGCCTAATTACTATCGAAGAAGATTTTCATTCATCTCCATAACATATTTTGGACCTTCAAAGCCGGATGCAGCAGAAGAAATCGTCACGATCAGCATTAATCGGACGTACGAGGTCATCAGCGAAGTCATCCACGGTACCAGCATAAAACGGTCAGGTCAATCATCATTCTTCATCCTTATCCCTTTTCTATGTTCAGTGCTTCATTTGTGTTAATATCGTGTGAAGTTCTAGTGTTTTATTCCCGTTAAATAGTTAAAAACGCGTAAAGATTTTTGTTTTGCCACTACCACCCTCAAATTCGTTTAATAAAAATAAAATCTTTTGCAAATCTTTAAAATTACGTATTTTCCACTGTCTTCCTAAACTACAAAATGACTAAAACTCCGACAAAAGACCGTAGTAGTGGTGAGGATATATTTAAAGATTTAAATAAAAGAAGAGGTGTTGTTCGCGGTAAATTTCGACTATTCATGAAGTATGTAGACTCTGTAGAAATAATGCCTGTTACTGAAACCATTAAAACAGAATTACAAACGCGTTTACAAAAAGCTGATTTATTGTTAGAGCAGTTTTCAGAAATACAGGATGAAATAGACTTAAAAATCCCTGATAGTCAAATAGAAAAAGAATTATCTGAGAGGGAAACTTTTGAAACCCACTATTATGCTTATGTAACTAAAGCTAAGTGTATTATTAACGCAGGTACCAACACTCAAAATTCTTCTAAAGTTTCTAGTAAAGTTCAATTACCTACAATTTCACTTCCTTCATTTGATGGCTCTTATGATCATTGGTTAGAGTACCGCGATACTTACCTATCTCTCATCCATAGTTCTAAAGAAATAGATAATGTGCAAAAATTCCATTATTTACGGTCTTCTCTTACTGGCAGTGCATTGTCGGTGATTAAGTCATTGGAATTCTCCTCTGATAATTACATTATAGCATGGGAGTTAATGGAAAACAGATTCAATAATAACCGTTTACTTGTGCAAAACCATGTAAAAGCTTTGTTTTCTATTACGTCACTTAATAAGGAATCATCCAGTCAAATTCGTAAACTTATGGATACCGTTCTCAAAAATCTACGTTCCCTCAAGAACCTCGGTGAACCGACCGAGTCTTGGGACACCTTGATTATTTATTTAATTACATCTAAACTTGATTCCGTTACCGAAAGAGAATGGGAGACTCATAAAGGTTCAATTATAAATAGTCAGAACCAGTCGAATTCACGTTTATCTCTTGATTATTTGATTACTTTTCTTAAAAATAGGGCTGACGTACTAGAAACTATTAATTTAGCACATAGTAAATCCACCACGGAAAATAACGTAAGGAAACCATCACATTCACAACAATCAAACAAATCACATAGTTACACATCAACACAAAATAAACAATCTAGTAATAAAAATTCAAAACGTTCTCGTACTTGCACTATGTGTCAAGCTAACCATCCGCTTTATTCTTGCGATTCATTCTTAAAATTATCTATTAACGATAAAATTAAATTTATTAATGAAAAGAAGTTATGTTGTAATTGTTTACGCGCTAGTCATTCGGTAGATGAGTGCTGGTTCGGTCCTTGCAGGCAATGTAATAAGAAACATAACAATTTAATTCATGATAAATGTGACGACATTGCGAGTGCATCCACATCATCAGCTGATAGGCCTAATTCACAGGCATCGCCGCAGGATACAACTAGTGCTAACTCTTCAAACACTACCACATTACATTCTGCATCTCACACAACACATCAAAGTACTACTCATTCATTATTAGAGACGGTACTGCTGTCTACAGCTTTAGTTGAGGTTGCAGATAGAAGCAATAATTTCCACACTACCCGCGCTTTATTAGATAACGGCAGTCAGCATTGCTTTATTGCAGAATCTTTATGCAAACGACTAAATCTTAATTTAATACAGTCCACTGTGAAAGTCTCCGGGGTAGGTAACTCGGTGACTAATTCCACACAATCATGCGAAATTCATTTGAGGTCTAAAACTTCACAATATAGTACACGCTTTAAATGTTTAGTTTTAAATCAAATCACAGCTCAGTTGCCATCTTTAGGCACAAAATCACACATAAATATCCCTGAACATGTACAGTTAGCAGATCCGAAATTTTATTCGCCATCAGAAATCGAATTATTAATTGGGGCAGATAAGTTCTGGGAACTTTTAAATGACGGACTAATTCGACTAAGTAGTGGTCCATATCTTCAGAATACTAAGTTGGGATGGGTAATATCTGGTTCATTGTTGAATAACAAAACTTCACGCAACAATCGAGTTCAATGCAATTACTCACAATCATTAGATACTCAACTTAGAAAATTCTGGGAGTTAGAAGAAATAGTTCCGCAAAATAAATTAACTAAGGACGAGTCTTTATGTGAAAACTTGTTTGTGCAAACTACGTACCGCGATAACACGGGTCGGTTTTTTGTGCGCATTCCATTAGCCGAGTCTAGTGACACACTAGGAGATACGTATAAACTCGCGCTAAATCGCTTTCACGCACTTGAACTGAAATTAGACAAATCTACACCTGAATATAAAAAATTATATTGCGACTTTATGAATGAATATTTAAGTTTAGGACACATGAGTCGAGTCAATCACTATCCATCATCAAATTATTTTCTACCACATCACGGTGTTTTAAGAGTTCATAGTAGTACTACCAAACTTAGGGTGGTTTTTGATGGAAGTGCAAAGTCAACAACGGGCAAATCGCTTAACGATATTCAGTTTATTGGCCCTAGTTTACATAATGACGTTTTCTCAATTTTGTTACGTTTTCGGCAATTTAGATTTGTTGCATGCGCTGACGTCGAAAAAATGTATCGACAAATTAATATTCAACCGGATCAAAGAAACTTTCAGTTAATTCTTTGGCGTGAAAATAAATCGGACGAGCTGGGTGTGTACCAGCTTAATACAGTGACATACGGTACCGCGTCCGCTCCTTACCTTAGTATTCGATGCATCAAACAGCTGGCATCTGAGTGCGAGGATGACGTCATAAAGCAAGTCATAGACGAAGATCTGTTCGTAGATGATTTAATTACTGGTCATGATAATAAACAATGTTTATTAGACATTTGTACCAAAGTAAATGATGTTTTAAAATCTGGTTGCTTCCATTTACGTAAATGGTTGTTTAATTTGGAGACTTCTACAACAGATCACACAAAGGAATTAGCTTTAGGCGAAAATTGTTTAACTAAAACTCTTGGTCTTGGTTGGTTGAATTACTTAGATTTACTATACTTTACTACAAAGATTGATCAAACCTTAACTCATGTGACTAAACGCGTTATCTTGTCTGTTGTCTCACAGGTGTACGACCCATTAGGCCTGTTATCACCCTCAATTATAATTGCAAAAATACTTTTACAAAAATTATGGCTTTGTAAGTTAAGTTGGGACGATCCAGTACCTAACAATATTTTGTTTATGTGGAAAAACTTTATCGACACGCTTCAACACCTACAAAACATAAAAATTCCTCGTCATGTTAGACAAGTGAATACAAACTACACAGATTTACATATTTTCACGGATGCATCACAGGATGCTTATGGTGCATGTGCATATATAAGTACATATAACGACAATTCACCAGTCACTGTTAGGTTACTTTGTGCTAAAAGCAAAGTCGCACCAATTAAACCAGTTACAATACCGCGACTTGAACTGTGCGGTGCTTTAGTTGGTGCTAAGTTATATCAAAAAATAGTTCAGTCATGGAGATTAACTTTTGATAACGTATACTTTTGGTCTGATTCCACGATTGTTGTCAATTGGATTAAAATTTCACCTAATTTGTTAAAACCATTCGTCCAGAACAGAGTAGTGCAAATCAATGAGTTGACTGGTGAGTTACCGTGGTTACATGTTGCTGGTAAAACCAACCCGGCTGATCTTTTATCACGCGGGCTCACGATCGACGCGCTTCAAAATTCAGATATTTGGTGGCACGGGCCAACATTTTTAACCGAAATTAACTCTAACTTTAAACAAAATAATCACGATGAAATAATTAAATTACACGATTTACCAGAAATTAAATCAAATGTTAATTCTTTATTTACACAATCAACTTTTACTAGTATTTTTACCTTTGAACGTTTTTCAAATTTTAATCGCATGAGACGTGCAGGCGCTTACTTGTTACGTTTCATTCATAATGCACGAATCAAGGTCAAAACAGAACGTAACACTGGCCCGCTTACGTCTGATGAATTAAGTAAATCAACTTTAGCTTTAGTACGCTTAGCACAACAAACGTCATTTCCAGTCATTTTCAATGCATTACTAAAAAACTTAACTGTTAAATCGATGAGAAATATATCTAGTCTTGATGTGTTCTTAGATTCTGATTGCATCATTAGAGTGGGAGGCAGATTAGTAAACTCACATACCTTCTCCTATAGTAAAAAACATCCCATATTGTTGTGTTCCAAACATACTTTCACGCGACTTCTTTTTCAATTCGAACATAAACGTCTACTCCATGCTGGTCCACAAATGCTCTTGGCTACTATTAGAGAAAGTTGGTGGCCACTTAAGGGTCGTAATTTAGCCAAGCAGACAGTGCATAAGTGCATTACATGTACTCGCCAGAAAGGGAAGCCATTATCAGTAAAAATGGGTAACTTGCCTCCTGAAAGATTAGAACCGGGGTATCCTTTCTTACGCTGCGGTGTAGATTATGCGGGACCTATGTTCATATTGAGTCGCAAGGGAAGGGGTTCAAGACTGGAAAAATGTTATGTTTGCCTATTCATATGCTTTACTACTCGTGCGATACACTTAGAATTAGTTACTAGTCTAAGTTCTGAAGCATACTTATTGGCTTTGAGAAGGTTCTTATCTCGTCGTGGAAAACCCGCACAAATATTTTCCGACAACGGAAAAACGTTTGTAGGCGCACTAAAGGAATTCTCTCAATTTTTATCTACTAATGAAAATGATATTTTAAATTTTGCTGCAAGCGAAAATATTAAGTTTAGCTTTATTCCTCCCTACTCACCACATTTTGGAGGTTTGTGGGAGGCAGGGGTTAAATCCTTTAAACATCATCTCCGCCGTGTAGGAAACGTAAACCTCACTTATGAGGAATTTTCCACTTTATTGACACAAATAGAAGCCCTCCTAAATTCCAGACCTATGTATCCCATGTCTTCAGACCCAAACGACCTACTCCCTCTTACACCAGCCCATTTCCTGATTGGCCGCCCGCTCGTTGCGCCTACCTACGACGACCTCACAGCTGCAAACACTTCACGCTTGGTCCACTACGAGCGCATCGAACAGATGAGGCAGAACTTCTGGAGGCGGTGGTCGCAGGAGTACGTTTCGGAGCTGCAGACGAGGAGTAAATGGCAGTCCAACACCGACACAATAGCACCTAATACTTTAGTGCTCATTAAAGATGACAATCTGCCACCCTTGAAATGGCGTCTCGGACGAGTCATAAGCACTTCACCTGGCAAGGATGGACTAGCACGTGTAGCTGACATTAAAACAGCTAACGGAGTGATACGAAGATCATACCCCAGATTGTGTCCGCTGCTAATGGAGGAAGAACCCTAACTTCTCTCAACTTCTACCTGCTTCTACTTCTGCTGCGTTGGAGGCTGTTACTCCAAGGCGGGGGGCATGTCTACGCATCGTCATCATGAGCGAGCCCACTACTACTGGACAGGAGAGGAAGGGAGTGCGGGGTGTGGTACCGAATACCTCCGCCCGCGGCGCGGTCGTCGCATGTATCAATCGCCTGACATACACGCACAATAGAACATCGCTAATTTTGTAAAACCTAAAATCGTTAATTATACGCCTAATTACTATCGAAGAAGATTTTCATTCATCTCCATAACAAGAGTATTTAATTCTACCAACCAACGAGATAGATCACGAAACGCGCTCCAGCCTGTAGGTGTGGCAGGTAAGTATTTATTAATAGCAAAAACCCCGAATTTAAACGGCAGAATTTTGAGTTAATCGAGGTTATCGAGTTTAAAATAAGTGAAATTTTCGAAAAAATGATTTTTTATTTTTAAAGAAAACAGGTGGATTATTTTAGGTGGAAAGGAGAGGCAGAGCCCAATTAAGATTAACTGCACCGAAACCGCTTCAAATTCCGTCTCCTAAGTGCAAAGATATCGTAGTTTGTGTTGAATGCTGGTTCGCTGAGGTAAACTTTTATTGTTGGTATAATTTTCCGTTTTTCCGAGCTAGGTACGCGTGTGAGGTGTCAAAACACGCGTCTGCGCGCGGGCTAACGAACAACGGAGTATTTAGAGGTAAGCGTAGTACAATATTTTGAATTTATGGTGAAAAAACGTAATTAGCAGAAAAGTAGGTGTTTATAGAGTATTTAATTCTACCAACCAACGAGATAGATCACGAAACGCGCTCCAGCCTGTAGGTGTGGCAGGTAAGTATTTATTAATAGCAAAAACCCCGAATTTAAACGGCAGAATTTTGAGTTAATCGAGGTTATCGAGTTTAAAATAAGTGAAATTTTCGAAAAAATGATTTTTTATTTTTAAAGAAAACAGGTGGATTATTTTAGGTGGAAAGGAGAGGCAGAGCCCAATTAAGATTAACTGCACCGAAACCGCTTCAAATTCCGTCTCCTAAGTGCAAAGATATCGTAGTTTGTGTTGAATGCTGGTTCGCTGAGGTAAACTTTTATTGTTGGTATAATTTTCCGTTTTTCCGAGCTAGGTACGCGTGTGAGGTGTCAAAACACGCGTCTGCGCGCGGGCTAACGAACAACGGAGTATTTAGAGGTAAGCGTAGTACAATATTTTGAATTTATGGTGAAAAAACGTAATTAGCAGAAAAGTAGGTGTTTATAGAGTATTTAATTCTACCAACCAACGAGATAGATCACGAAACGCGCTCCAGCCTGTAGGTGTGGCAGGTAAGTATTTATTAATAGCAAAAACCCCGAATTTAAACGGCAGAATTTTGAGTTAATCGAGGTTATCGAGTTTAAAATAAGTGAAATTTTCGAAAAAATGATTTTTTATTTTTAAAGAAAACAGGTGGATTATTTTAGGTGGAAAGGAGAGGCAGAGCCCAATTAAGATTAACTGCACCGAAACCGCTTCAAATTCCGTCTCCTAAGTGCAAAGATATCGTAGTTTGTGTTGAATGCTGGTTCGCTGAGGTAAACTTTTATTGTTGGTATAATTTTCCGTTTTTCCGAGCTAGGTACGCGTGTGAGGTGTCAAAACACGCGTCTGCGCGCGGGCTAACGAACAACGGAGTATTTAGAGGTAAGCGTAGTACAATATTTTGAATTTATGGTGAAAAAACGTAATTAGCAGAAAAGTAGGTGTTTATAGAGTATTTAATTCTACCAACCAACGAGATAGATCACGAAACGCGCTCCAGCCTGTAGGTGTGGCAGGTAAGTATTTATTATTATATTATATTTTTTTATTATATTTATCGGGCCCTATCAGAATACCAGCGCTGCGGTATTTATTTATTTAAATATCGCAGCATTATGCTGAGGTAGGAGCCTTTTTGGCCTCGCACAGGTAGCCTAAGTATTTTTGTTAGTTTTAATTTTTCTTTTAATTTAATTTAGTACCTACTTACTTTATATTACTGATTGTTTTTCCTGTGCGTGTCCCAAATAAAATATTTTTCTTTCTTTCTTTCTTTATTAATAGCAAAAACCCCGAATTTAAACGGCAGAATTTTGAGTTAATCGAGGTTATCGAGTTTAAAATAAGTGAAATTTTCGAAAAAATGATTTTTTATTTTTAAAGAAAACAGGTGGATTATTTTAGGTGGAAAGGAGAGGCAGAGCCCAATTAAGATTAACTGCACCGAAACCGCTTCAAATTCCGTCTCCTAAGTGCAAAGATATCGTAGTTTGTGTTGAATGCTGGTTCGCTGAGGTAAACTTTTATTGTTGGTATAATTTTCCGTTTTTCCGAGCTAGGTACGCGTGTGAGGTGTCAAAACACGCGTCTGCGCGCGGGCTAACGAACAACGGAGTATTTAGAGGTAAGCGTAGTACAATATTTTGAATTTATGGTGAAAAAACGTAATTAGCAGAAAAGTAGGTGTTTATAGAGTGTTTAATTCTACCAACCAACGAGATAGATCACGAAACGCGCTCCAGCCTGTAGGTGTGGCAGGTAAGTATTTATTAATAGCAAAAACCCCGAATTTAAACGGCAGAATTTTGAGTTAATCGAGGTTATCGAGTTTAAAATAAGTGAAATTTTCGAAAAAATGATTTTTTATTTTTAAAGAAAACAGGTGGATTATTTTAGGTGGAAAGGAGAGGCAGAGCCCAATTAAGATTAACTGCACCGAAACCGCTTCAAATTCCGTCTCCTAAGTGCAAAGATATCGTAGTTTGTGTTGAATGCTGGTTCGCTGAGGTAAACTTTTATTGTTGGTATAATTTTCCGTTTTTCCGAGCTAGGTACGCGTGTGAGGTGTCAAAACACGCGTCTGCGCGCGGGCTAACGAACAACGGAGTATTTAGAGGTAAGCGTAGTACAATATTTTGAATTTATGGTGAAAAAACGTAATTAGCAGAAAAGTAGGTGTTTATAGAGTATTTAATTCTACCAACCAACGAGATAGATCACGAAACGCGCTCCAGCCTGTAGGTGTGGCAGGTAAGTATTTATTAATAGCAAAAACCCCGAATTTAAACGGCAGAATTTTGAGTTAATCGAGGTTATCGAGTTTAAAATAAGTGAAATTTTCGAAAAAATGATTTTTTATTTTTAAAGAAAACAGGTGGATTATTTTAGGTGGAAAGGAGAGGCAGAGCCCAATTAAGATTAACTGCACCGAAACCGCTTCAAATTCCGTCTCCTAAGTGCAAAGATATCGTAGTTTGTGTTGAATGCTGGTTCGCTGAGGTAAACTTTTATTGTTGGTATAATTTTCCGTTTTTCCGAGCTAGGTACGCGTGTGAGGTGTCAAAACACGCGTCTGCGCGCGGGCTAACGAACAACGGAGTATTTAGAGGTAAGCGTAGTACAATATTTTGAATTTATGGTGAAAAAACGTAATTAGCAGAAAAGTAGGTGTTTATAGAGTATTTAATTCTACCAACCAACGAGATAGATCACGAAACGCGCTCCAGCCTGTAGGTGTGGCAGGTAAGTATTTATTAATAGCAAAAACCCCGAATTTAAACGGCAGAATTTTGAGTTAATCGAGGTTATCGAGTTTAAAATAAGTGAAATTTTCGAAAAAATGATTTTTTATTTTTAAAGAAAACAGGTGGATTATTTTAGGTGGAAAGGAGAGGCAGAGCCCAATTAAGATTAACTGCACCGAAACCGCTTCAAATTCCGTCTCCTAAGTGCAAAGATATCGTAGTTTGTGTTGAATGCTGGTTCGCTGAGGTAAACTTTTATTGTTGGTATAATTTTCCGTTTTTCCGAGCTAGGTACGCGTGTGAGGTGTCAAAACACGCGTCTGCGCGCGGGCTAACGAACAACGGAGTATTTAGAGGTAAGCGTAGTACAATATTTTGAATTTATGGTGAAAAAACGTAATTAGCAGAAAAGTAGGTGTTTATAGAGTATTTAATTCTACCAACCAACGAGATAGATCACGAAACGCGCTCCAGCCTGTAGGTGTGGCAGGTAAGTATTTATTAATAGCAAAAACCCCGAATTTAAACGGCAGAATTTTGAGTTAATCGAGGTTATCGAGTTTAAAATAAGTGAAATTTTCGAAAAAATGATTTTTTATTTTTAAAGAAAACAGGTGGATTATTTTAGGTGGAAAGGAGAGGCAGAGCCCAATTAAGATTAACTGCACCGAAACCGCTTCAAATTCCGTCTCCTAAGTGCAAAGATATCGTAGTTTGTGTTGAATGCTGGTTCGCTGAGGTAAACTTTTATTGTTGGTATAATTTTCCGTTTTTCCGAGCTAGGTACGCGTGTGAGGTGTCAAAACACGCGTCTGCGCGCGGGCTAACGAACAACGGAGTATTTAGAGGTAAGCGTAGTACAATATTTTGAATTTATGGTGAAAAAACGTAATTAGCAGAAAAGTAGGTGTTTATAGAGTATTTAATTCTACCAACCAACGAGATAGATCACGAAACGCGCTCCAGCCTGTAGGTGTGGCAGGTAAGTATTTATTAATAGCAAAAACCCCGAATTTAAACGGCAGAATTTTGAGTTAATCGAGGTTATCGAGTTTAAAATAAGTGAAATTTTCGAAAAAATGATTTTTTATTTTTAAAGAAAACAGGTGGATTATTTTAGGTGGAAAGGAGAGGCAGAGCCCAATTAAGATTAACTGCACCGAAACCGCTTCAAATTCCGTCTCCTAAGTGCAAAGATATCGTAGTTTGTGTTGAATGCTGGTTCGCTGAGGTAAACTTTTATTGTTGGTATAATTTTCCGTTTTTCCGAGCTAGGTACGCGTGTGAGGTGTCAAAACACGCGTCTGCGCGCGGGCTAACGAACAACGGAGTATTTAGAGGTAAGCGTAGTACAATATTTTGAATTTATGGTGAAAAAACGTAATTAGCAGAAAAGTAGGTGTTTATAGAGTATTTAATTCTACCAACCAACGAGATAGATCACGAAACGCGCTCCAGCCTGTAGGTGTGGCAGGTAAGTATTTATTAATAGCAAAAACCCCGAATTTAAACGGCAGAATTTTGAGTTAATCGAGGTTATCGAGTTTAAAATAAGTGAAATTTTCGAAAAAATTATTTTTTATTTTTAAAGAAAACAGGTGGATTATTTTAGGTGGAAAGGAGAGGCAGAGCCCAATTAAGATTAACTGCACCGAAACCGCTTCAAATTCCGTCTCCTAAGTGCAAAGATATCGTAGTTTGTGTTGAATGCTGGTTCGCTGAGGTAAACTTTTATTGTTGGTATAATTTTCCGTTTTTCCGAGCTAGGTACGCGTGTGAGGTGTCAAAACACGCGTCTGCGCGCGGGCTAACGAACAACGGAGTATTTAGAGGTAAGCGTAGTACAATATTTTGAATTTATGGTGAAAAAACGTAATTAGCAGAAAAGTAGGTGTTTATAGAGTGTTTAATTCTACCAACCAACGAGATAGATCACGAAACGCGCTCCAGCCTGTAGGTGTGGCAGGTAAGTATTTATTAATAGCAAAAACCCCGAATTTAAACGGCAGAATTTTGAGTTAATCGAGGTTATCGAGTTTAAAATAAGTGAAATTTTCGAAAAAATGATTTTTTATTTTTAATGAAAACAGGTGGATTATTTTAGGTGGAAAGGAGAGGCAGAGCCCAATTAAGATTAACTGCACCGAAACCGCTTCAAATTCCGTCTCCTAAGTGCAAAGATATCGTAGTTTGTGTTGAATGCTGGTTCGCTGAGGTAAACTTTTATTGTTGGTATAATTTTCCGTTTTTCCGAGCTAGGTACGCGTGTGAGGTGTCAAAACACGCGTCTGCGCGCGGGCTAACGAACAACGGAGTATTTAGAGGTAAGCGTAGTACAATATTTTGAATTTATGGTGAAAAAACGTAATTAGCAGAAAAGTAGGTGTTTATAGAGTATTTAATTCTACCAACCAACGAGATAGATCACGAAACGCGCTCCAGCCTGTAGGTGTGGCAGGTAAGTATTTATTAATAGCAAAAACCCCGAATTTAAACGGCAGAATTTTGAGTTAATCGAGGTTATCGAGTTTAAAATAAGTGAAATTTTCGAAAAAATGATTTTTTATTTTTAAAGAAAACAGGTGGATTATTTTAGGTGGAAAGGAGAGGCAGAGCCCAATTAAGATTAACTGCACCGAAACCGCTTCAAATTCCGTCTCCTAAGTGCAAAGATATCGTAGTTTGTGTTGAATGCTGGTTCGCTGAGGTAAACTTTTATTGTTGGTATAATTTTCCGTTTTTCCGAGCTAGGTACGCGTGTGAGGTGTCAAAACACGCGTCTGCGCGCGGGCTAACGAACAACGGAGTATTTAGAGGTAAGCGTAGTACAATATTTTGAATTTATGGTGAAAAAACGTAATTAGCAGAAAAGTAGGTGTTTATAGAGTATTTAATTCTACCAACCAACGAGATAGATCACGAAACGCGCTCCAGCCTGTAGGTGTGGCAGGTAAGTATTTATTAATAGCAAAAACCCCGAATTTAAACGGCAGAATTTTGAGTTAATCGAGGTTATCGAGTTTAAAATAAGTGAAATTTTCGAAAAAATGATTTTTTATTTTTAAAGAAAACAGGTGGATTATTTTAGGTGGAAAGGAGAGGCAGAGCCCAATTAAGATTAACTGCACCGAAACCGCTTCAAATTCCGTCTCCTAAGTGCAAAGATATCGTAGTTTGTGTTGAATGCTGGTTCGCTGAGGTAAACTTTTATTGTTGGTATAATTTTCCGTTTTTCCGAGCTAGGTACGCGTGTGAGGTGTCAAAACACGCGTCTGCGCGCGGGCTAACGAACAACGGAGTATTTAGAGGTAAGCGTAGTACAATATTTTGAATTTATGGTGAAAAAACGTAATTAGCAGAAAAGTAGGTGTTTATAGAGTATTTAATTCTACCAACCAACGAGATAGATCACGAAACGCGCTCCAGCCTGTAGGTGTGGCAGGTAAGTATTTATTAATAGCAAAAACCCCGAATTTAAACGGCAGAATTTTGAGTTAATCGAGGTTATCGAGTTTAAAATAAGTGAAATTTTCGAAAAAATGATTTTTTATTTTTAAAGAAAACAGGTGGATTATTTTAGGTGGAAAGGAGAGGCAGAGCCCAATTAAGATTAACTGCACCGAAACCGCTTCAAATTCCGTCTCCTAAGTGCAAAGATATCGTAGTTTGTGTTGAATGCTGGTTCGCTGAGGTAAACTTTTATTGTTGGTATAATTTTCCGTTTTTCCGAGCTAGGTACGCGTGTGAGGTGTCAAAACACGCGTCTGCGCGCGGGCTAACGAACAACGGAGTATTTAGAGGTAAGCGTAGTACAATATTTTGAATTTATGGTGAAAAAACGTAATTAGCAGAAAAGTAGGTGTTTATAGAGTATTTAATTCTACCAACCAACGAGATAGATCACGAAACGTGCTCCAGCCTGTAGGTGTGGCAGGTAAGTATTTATTAATAGCAAAAACCCCGAATTTAAACGGCAGAATTTTGAGTTAATCGAGGTTATCGAGTTTAAAATAAGTGAAATTTTCGAAAAAATGATTTTTTATTTTTAAAGAAAACAGGTGGATTATTTTAGGTGGAAAGGAGAGGCAGAGCCCAATTAAGATTAACTGCACCGAAACCGCTTCAAATTCCGTCTCCTAAGTGCAAAGATATCGTAGTTTGTGTTGAATGCTGGTTCGCTGAGGTAAACTTTTATTGTTGGTATAATTTTCCGTTTTTCCGAGCTAGGTACGCGTGTGAGGTGTCAAAACACGCGTCTGCGCGCGGGCTAACGAACAACGGAGTATTTAGAGGTAAGCGTAGTACAATATTTTGAATTTATGGTGAAAAAACGTAATTAGCAGAAAAGTAGGTGTTTATAGAGTGTTTAATTCTACCAACCAACGAGATAGATCACGAAACGCGCTCCAGCCTGTAGGTGTGGCAGGTAAGTATTTATTAATAGCAAAAACCCCGAATTTAAACGGCAGAATTTTGAGTTAATCGAGGTTATCGAGTTTAAAATAAGTGAAATTTTCGAAAAAATGATTTTTTATTTTTAAAGAAAACAGGTGGATTATTTTAGGTGGAAAGGAGAGGCAGAGCCCAATTAAGATTAACTGCACCGAAACCGCTTCAAATTCCGTCTCCTAAGTGCAAAGATATCGTAGTTTGTGTTGAATGCTGGTTCGCTGAGGTAAACTTTTATTGTTGGTATAATTTTCCGTTTTTCCGAGCTAGGTACGCGTGTGAGGTGTCAAAACACGCGTCTGCGCGCGGGCTAACGAACAACGGAGTATTTAGAGGTAAGCGTAGTACAATATTTTGAATTTATGGTGAAAAAACGTAATTAGCAGAAAAGTAGGTGTTTATAGAGTGTTTAATTCTACCAACCAACGAGATAGATCACGAAACGCGCTCCAGCCTGTAGGTGTGGCAGGTAAGTATTTATTAATAGCAAAAACCCCGAATTTAAACGGCAGAATTTTGAGTTAATCGAGGTTATCGAGTTTAAAATAAGTGAAATTTTCGAAAAAATGATTTTTTATTTTTAAAGAAAACAGGTGGATTATTTTAGGTGGAAAGGAGAGGCAGAGCCCAATTAAGATTAACTGCACCGAAACCGCTTCAAATTCCGTCTCCTAAGTGCAAAGATATCGTAGTTTGTGTTGAATGCTGGTTCGCTGAGGTAAACTTTTATTGTTGGTATAATTTTCCGTTTTTCCGAGCTAGGTACGCGTGTGAGGTGTCAAAACACGCGTCTGCGCGCGGGCTAACGAACAACGGAGTATTTAGAGGTAAGCGTAGTACAATATTTTGAATTTATGGTGAAAAAACGTAATTAGCAGAAAAGTAGGTGTTTATAGAGTATTTAATTCTACCAACCAACGAGATAGATCACGAAACGCGCTCCAGCCTGTAGGTGTGGCAGGTAAGTATTTATTAATAGCAAAAACCCCGAATTTAAACGGCAGAATTTTGAGTTAATCGAGGTTATCGAGTTTAAAATAAGTGAAATTTTCGAAAAAATGATTTTTTATTTTTAAAGAAAACAGGTGGATTATTTTAGGTGGAAAGGAGAGGCAGAGCCCAATTAAGATTAACTGCACCGAAACCGCTTCAAATTCCGTCTCCTAAGTGCAAAGATATCGTAGTTTGTGTTGAATGCTGGTTCGCTGAGGTAAACTTTTATTGTTGGTATAATTTTCCGTTTTTCCGAGCTAGGTACGCGTGTGAGGTGTCAAAACACGCGTCTGCGCGCGGGCTAACGAACAACGGAGTATTTAGAGGTAAGCGTAGTACAATATTTTGAATTTATGGTGAAAAAACGTAATTAGCAGAAAAGTAGGTGTTTATAGAGTATTTAATTCTACCAACCAACGAGATAGATCACGAAACGCGCTCCAGCCTGTAGGTGTGGCAGGTAAGTATTTATTAATAGCAAAAACCCCGAATTTAAACGGCAGAATTTTGAGTTAATCGAGGTTATCGAGTTTAAAATAAGTGAAATTTTCGAAAAAATGATTTTTTATTTTTAAAGAAAACAGGTGGATTATTTTAGGTGGAAAGGAGAGGCAGAGCCCAATTAAGATTAACTGCACCGAAACCGCTTCAAATTCCGTCTCCTAAGTGCAAAGATATCGTAGTTTGTGTTGAATGCTGGTTCGCTGAGGTAAACTTTTATTGTTGGTATAATTTTCCGTTTTTCCGAGCTAGGTACGCGTGTGAGGTGTCAAAACACGCGTCTGCGCGCGGGCTAACGAACAACGGAGTATTTAGAGGTAAGCGTAGTACAATATTTTGAATTTATGGTGAAAAAACGTAATTAGCAGAAAAGTAGGTGTTTATAGAGTATTTAATTCTACCAACCAACGAGATAGATCACGAAACGCGCTCCAGCCTGTAGGTGTGGCAGGTAAGTATTTATTAATAGCAAAAACCCCGAATTTAAACGGCAGAATTTTGAGTTAATCGAGGTTATCGAGTTTAAAATAAGTGAAATTTTCGAAAAAATGATTTTTTATTTTTAAAGAAAACAGGTGGATTATTTTAGGTGGAAAGGAGAGGCAGAGCCCAATTAAGATTAACTGCACCGAAACCGCTTCAAATTCCGTCTCCTAAGTGCAAAGATATCGTAGTTTGTGTTGAATGCTGGTTCGCTGAGGTAAACTTTTATTGTTGGTATAATTTTCCGTTTTTCCGAGCTAGGTACGCGTGTGAGGTGTCAAAACACGCGTCTGCGCGCGGGCTAACGAACAACGGAGTATTTAGAGGTAAGCGTAGTACAATATTTTGAATTTATGGTGAAAAAACGTAATTAGCAGAAAAGTAGGTGTTTATAGAGTATTTAATTCTACCAACCAACGAGATAGATCACGAAACGTGCTCCAGCCTGTAGGTGTGGCAGGTAAGTATTTATTAATAGCAAAAACCCCGAATTTAAACGGCAGAATTTTGAGTTAATCGAGGTTATCGAGTTTAAAATAAGTGAAATTTTCGAAAAAATGATTTTTTATTTTTAAAGAAAACAGGTGGATTATTTTAGGTGGAAAGGAGAGGCAGAGCCCAATTAAGATTAACTGCACCGAAACCGCTTCAAATTCCGTCTCCTAAGTGCAAAGATATCGTAGTTTGTGTTGAATGCTGGTTCGCTGAGGTAAACTTTTATTGTTGGTATAATTTTCCGTTTTTCCGAGCTAGGTACGCGTGTGAGGTGTCAAAACACGCGTCTGCGCGCGGGCTAACGAACAACGGAGTATTTAGAGGTAAGCGTAGTACAATATTTTGAATTTATGGTGAAAAAACGTAATTAGCAGAAAAGTAGGTGTTTATAGAGTGTTTAATTCTACCAACCAACGAGATAGATCACGAAACGCGCTCCAGCCTGTAGGTGTGGCAGGTAAGTATTTATTAATAGCAAAAACCCCGAATTTAAACGGCAGAATTTTGAGTTAATCGAGGTTATCGAGTTTAAAATAAGTGAAATTTTCGAAAAAATGATTTTTTATTTTTAAAGAAAACAGGTGGATTATTTTAGGTGGAAAGGAGAGGCAGAGCCCAATTAAGATTAACTGCACCGAAACCGCTTCAAATTCCGTCTCCTAAGTGCAAAGATATCGTAGTTTGTGTTGAATGCTGGTTCGCTGAGGTAAACTTTTATTGTTGGTATAATTTTCCGTTTTTCCGAGCTAGGTACGCGTGTGAGGTGTCAAAACACGCGTCTGCGCGCGGGCTAACGAACAACGGAGTATTTAGAGGTAAGCGTAGTACAATATTTTGAATTTATGGTGAAAAAACGTAATTAGCAGAAAAGTAGGTGTTTATAGAGTATTTAATTCTACCAACCAACGAGATAGATCACGAAACGCGCTCCAGCCTGTAGGTGTGGCAGGTAAGTATTTATTAATAGCAAAAACCCCGAATTTAAACGGCAGAATTTTGAGTTAATCGAGGTTATCGAGTTTAAAATAAGTGAAATTTTCGAAAAAATGATTTTTTATTTTTAAAGAAAACAGGTGGATTATTTTAGGTGGAAAGGAGAGGCAGAGCCCAATTAAGATTAACTGCACCGAAACCGCTTCAAATTCCGTCTCCTAAGTGCAAAGATATCGTAGTTTGTGTTGAATGCTGGTTCGCTGAGGTAAACTTTTATTGTTGGTATAATTTTCCGTTTTTCCGAGCTAGGTACGCGTGTGAGGTGTCAAAACACGCGTCTGCGCGCGGGCTAACGAACAACGGAGTATTTAGAGGTAAGCGTAGTACAATATTTTGAATTTATGGTGAAAAAACGTAATTAGCAGAAAAGTAGGTGTTTATAGAGTATTTAATTCTACCAACCAACGAGATAGATCACGAAACGCGCTCCAGCCTGTAGGTGTGGCAGGTAAGTATTTATTAATAGCAAAAACCCCGAATTTAAACGGCAGAATTTTGAGTTAATCGAGGTTATCGAGTTTAAAATAAGTGAAATTTTCGAAAAAATGATTTTTTATTTTTAAAGAAAACAGGTGGATTATTTTAGGTGGAAAGGAGAGGCAGAGCCCAATTAAGATTAACTGCACCGAAACCGCTTCAAATTCCGTCTCCTAAGTGCAAAGATATCGTAGTTTGTGTTGAATGCTGGTTCGCTGAGGTAAACTTTTATTGTTGGTATAATTTTCCGTTTTTCCGAGCTAGGTACGCGTGTGAGGTGTCAAAACACGCGTCTGCGCGCGGGCTAACGAACAACGGAGTATTTAGAGGTAAGCGTAGTACAATATTTTGAATTTATGGTGAAAAAACGTAATTAGCAGAAAAGTAGGTGTTTATAGAGTATTTAATTCTACCAACCAACGAGATAGATCACGAAACGCGCTCCAGCCTGTAGGTGTGGCAGGTAAGTATTTATTAATAGAAAAAACCTTGAATTTAAACGGCAGAATTTTGAGTTAATCGAGGTTATCGAGTTTAAAATAAGTGAAATTTTCGAAAAAATGATTTTTTATTTTTAAAGAAAACAGATGGATTATTTTAGGTGGAAAGGAGAGGCAGAGCCCAATTAAGATTAACTGCACCGAAACCGCTTCAAATTCCGTCTCCTAAGTGCAAAGATATCGTAGTTTGTGTTGAATGCTGGTTCGCTGAGGTAAACTTTTATTGTTGGTATAATTTTCCGTTTTTCCGAGCTAGGTACGCGTGTGAGGTGTCAAAACACGCGTCTGCGCGCGGGCTAACGAACAACGGAGTATTTAGAGGTAAGCGTAGTACAATATTTTGAATTTATGGTGAAAAAACGTAATTAGCAGAAAAGTAGGTGTTTATAGAGTATTTAATTCTACCAACCAACGAGATAGATCACGAAACGCGCTCCAGCCTGTAGGTGTGGCAGGTAAGTATTTATTAATAGCAAAAACCCCGAATTTAAACGGCAGAATTTTGAGTTAATCGAGGTTATCGAGTTTAAAATAAGTGAAATTTTCGAAAAAATGATTTTTTATTTTTAAAGAAAACAGGTGGATTATTTTAGGTGGAAAGGAGAGGCAGAGCCCAATTAAGATTAACTGCACCGAAACCGCTTCAAATTCCGTCTCCTAAGTGCAAAGATATCGTAGTTTGTGTTGAATGCTGGTTCGCTGAGGTAAACTTTTATTGTTGGTATAATTTTCCGTTTTTCCGAGCTAGGTACGCGTGTGAGGTGTCAAAACACGCGTCTGCGCGCGGGCTAACGAACAACGGAGTATTTAGAGGTAAGCGTAGTACAATATTTTGAATTTATGGTGAAAAAACGTAATTAGCAGAAAAGTAGGTGTTTATAGAGTATTTAATTCTACCAACCAACGAGATAGATCACGAAACGCGCTCCAGCCTGTAGGTGTGGCAGGTAAGTATTTATTAATAGCAAAAACCCCGAATTTAAACGGCAGAATTTTGAGTTAATCGAGGTTATCGAGTTTAAAATAAGTGAAATTTTCGAAAAAATGATTTTTTATTTTTAAAGAAAACAGGTGGATTATTTTAGGTGGAAAGGAGAGGCAGAGCCCAATTAAGATTAACTGCACCGAAACCGCTTCAAATTCCGTCTCCTAAGTGCAAAGATATCGTAGTTTGTGTTGAATGCTGGTTCGCTGAGGTAAACTTTTATTGTTGGTATAATTTTCCGTTTTTCCGAGCTAGGTACGCGTGTGAGGTGTCAAAACACGCGTCTGCGCGCGGGCTAACGAACAACGGAGTATTTAGAGGTAAGCGTAGTACAATATTTTGAATTTATGGTGAAAAAACGTAATTAGCAGAAAAGTAGGTGTTTATAGAGTATTTAATTCTACCAACCAACGAGATAGATCACGAAACGCGCTCCAGCCTGTAGGTGTGGCAGGTAAGTATTTATTAATAGCAAAAACCCCGAATTTAAACGGCAGAATTTTGAGTTAATCGAGGTTATCGAGTTTAAAATAAGTGAAATTTTCGAAAAAATGATTTTTTATTTTTAAAGAAAACAGGTGGATTATTTTAGGTGGAAAGGAGAGGCAGAGCCCAATTAAGATTAACTGCACCGAAACCGCTTCAAATTCCGTCTCCTAAGTGCAAAGATATCGTAGTTTGTGTTGAATGCTGGTTCGCTGAGGTAAACTTTTATTGTTGGTATAATTTTCCGTTTTTCCGAGCTAGGTACGCGTGTGAGGTGTCAAAACACGCGTCTGCGCGCGGGCTAACGAACAACGGAGTATTTAGAGGTAAGCGTAGTACAATATTTTGAATTTATGGTGAAAAAACGTAATTAGCAGAAAAGTAGGTGTTTATAGAGTATTTAATTCCACCAACCAACGAGATAGATCACGAAACGCGCTCCAGCCTGTAGGTGTGGCAGGTAAGTATTTATTAATAGCAAAAACCCCGAATTTAAACGGCAGAATTTTGAGTTAATCGAGGTTATCGAGTTTAAAATAAGTGAAATTTTCGAAAAAATGATTTTTTATTTTTAAAGAAAACAGGTGGATTATTTTAGGTGGAAAGGAGAGGCAGAGCCCAATTAAGATTAACTGCACCGAAACCGCTTCAAATTCCGTCTCCTAAGTGCAAAGATATCGTAGTTTGTGTTGAATGCTGGTTCGCTGAGGTAAACTTTTATTGTTGGTATAATTTTCCGTTTTTCCGAGCTAGGTACGCGTGTGAGGTGTCAAAACACGCGTCTGCGCGCGGGCTAACGAACAACGGAGTATTTAGAGGTAAGCGTAGTACAATATTTTGAATTTATGGTGAAAAAACGTAATTAGCAGAAAAGTAGGTGTTTATAGAGTATTTAATTCTACCAACCAACGAGATAGATCACGAAACGCGCTCCAGCCTGTAGGTGTGGCAGGTAAGTATTTATTAATAGAAAAAACCTTGAATTTAAACGGCAGAATTTTGAGTTAATCGAGGTTATCGAGTTTAAAATAAGTGAAATTTTCGAAAAAATGATTTTTTATTTTTAAAGAAAACAGATGGATTATTTTAGGTGGAAAGGAGAGGCAGAGCCCAATTAAGATTAACTGCACCGAAACCGCTTCAAATTCCGTCTCCTAAGTGCAAAGATATCGTAGTTTGTGTTGAATGCTGGTTCGCTGAGGTAAACTTTTATTGTTGGTATAATTTTCCGTTTTTCCGAGCTAGGTACGCGTGTGAGGTGTCAAAACACGCGTCTGCGCGCGGGCTAACGAACAACGGAGTATTTAGAGGTAAGCGTAGTACAATATTTTGAATTTATGGTGAAAAAACGTAATTAGCAGAAAAGTAGGTGTTTATAGAGTATTTAATTCTACCAACCAACGAGATAGATCACGAAACGCGCTCCAGCCTGTAGGTGTGGCAGGTAAGTATTTATTAATAGCAAAAACCCCGAATTTAAACGGCAGAATTTTGAGTTAATCGAGGTTATCGAGTTTAAAATAAGTGAAATTTTCGAAAAAATGATTTTTTATTTTTAAAGAAAACAGGTGGATTATTTTAGGTGGAAAGGAGAGGCAGAGCCCAATTAAGATTAACTGCACCGAAACCGCTTCAAATTCCGTCTCCTAAGTGCAAAGATATCGTAGTTTGTGTTGAATGCTGGTTCGCTGAGGTAAACTTTTATTGTTGGTATAATTTTCCGTTTTTCCGAGCTAGGTACGCGTGTGAGGTGTCAAAACACGCGTCTGCGCGCGGGCTAACGAACAACGGAGTATTTAGAGGTAAGCGTAGTACAATATTTTGAATTTATGGTGAAAAAACGTAATTAGCAGAAAAGTAGGTGTTTATAGAGTATTTAATTCTACCAACCAACGAGATAGATCACGAAACGCGCTCCAGCCTGTAGGTGTGGCAGGTAAGTATTTATTAATAGCAAAAACCCCGAATTTAAACGGCAGAATTTTGAGTTAATCGAGGTTATCGAGTTTAAAATAAGTGAAATTTTCGAAAAAATGATTTTTTATTTTTAAAGAAAACAGGTGGATTATTTTAGGTGGAAAGGAGAGGCAGAGCCCAATTAAGATTAACTGCACCGAAACCGCTTCAAATTCCGTCTCCTAAGTGCAAAGATATCGTAGTTTGTGTTGAATGCTGGTTCGCTGAGGTAAACTTTTATTGTTGGTATAATTTTCCGTTTTTCCGAGCTAGGTACGCGTGTGAGGTGTCAAAACACGCGTCTGCGCGCGGGCTAACGAACAACGGAGTATTTAGAGGTAAGCGTAGTACAATATTTTGAATTTATGGTGAAAAAACGTAATTAGCAGAAAAGTAGGTGTTTATAGAGTATTTAATTCTACCAACCAACGAGATAGATCACGAAACGCGCTCCAGCCTGTAGGTGTGGCAGGTAAGTATTTATTAATAGCAAAAACCCCGAATTTAAACGGCAGAATTTTGAGTTAATCGAGGTTATCGAGTTTAAAATAAGTGAAATTTTCGAAAAAATGATTTTTTATTTTTAAAGAAAACAGATGGATTATTTTAGGTGGAAAGGAGAGGCAGAGCCCAATTAAGATTAACTGCACCGAAACCGCTTCAAATTCCGTCTCCTAAGTGCAAAGATATCGTAGTTTGTGTTGAATGCTGGTTCGCTGAGGTAAACTTTTATTGTTGGTATAATTTTCCGTTTTTCCGAGCTAGGTACGCGTGTGAGGTGTCAAAACACGCGTCTGCGCGCGGGCTAACGAACAACGGAGTATTTAGAGGTAAGCGTAGTACAATATTTTGAATTTATGGTGAAAAAACGTAATTAGCAGAAAAGTAGGTGTTTATAGAGTATTTAATTCTACCAACCAACGAGATAGATCACGAAACGCGCTCCAGCCTGTAGGTGTGGCAGGTAAGTATTTATTAATAGCAAAAACCCCGAATTTAAACGGCAGAATTTTGAGTTAATCGAGGTTATCGAGTTTAAAATAAGTGAAATTTTCGAAAAAATGATTTTTTATTTTTAAAGAAAACAGGTGGATTATTTTAGGTGGAAAGGAGAGGCAGAGCCCAATTAAGATTAACTGCACCGAAACCGCTTCAAATTCCGTCTCCTAAGTGCAAAGATATCGTAGTTTGTGTTGAATGCTGGTTCGCTGAGGTAAACTTTTATTGTTGGTATAATTTTCCGTTTTTCCGAGCTAGGTACGCGTGTGAGGTGTCAAAACACGCGTCTGCGCGCGGGCTAACGAACAACGGAGTATTTAGAGGTAAGCGTAGTACAATATTTTGAATTTATGGTGAAAAAACGTAATTAGCAGAAAAGTAGGTGTTTATAGAGTATTTAATTCTACCAACCAACGAGATATATCACGAAACGCGCTCCAGCCTGTAGGTGTGGCAGGTAAGTATTTATTAATAGCAAAAACCCCGAATTTAAACGGCAGAATTTTGAGTTAATCGAGGTTATCGAGTTTAAAATAAGTGAAATTTTCGAAAAAATGATTTTTTATTTTTAAAGAAAACAGGTGGATTATTTTAGGTGGAAAGGAGAGGCAGAGCCCAATTAAGATTAACTGCACCGAAACCGCTTCAAATTCCGTCTCCTAAGTGCAAAGATATCGTAGTTTGTGTTGAATGCTGGTTCGCTGAGGTAAACTTTTATTGTTGGTATAATTTTCCGTTTTTCCGAGCTAGGTACGCGTGTGAGGTGTCAAAACACGCGTCTGCGCGCGGGCTAACGAACAACGGAGTATTTAGAGGTAAGCGTAGTACAATATTTTGAATTTATGGTGAAAAAACGTAATTAGCAGAAAAGTAGGTGTTTATAGAGTATTTAATTCTACCAACCAACGAGATAGATCACGAAACGCGCTCCAGCCTGTAGGTGTGGCAGGTAAGTATTTATTAATAGCAAAAACCCCGAATTTAAACGGCAGAATTTTGAGTTAATCGAGGTTATCGAGTTTAAAATAAGTGAAATTTTCGAAAAAATGATTTTTTATTTTTAAAGAAAACAGGTGGATTATTTTAGGTGGAAAGGAGAGGCAGAGCCCAATTAAGATTAACTGCACCGAAACCGCTTCAAATTCCGTCTCCTAAGTGCAAAGATATCGTAGTTTGTGTTGAATGCTGGTTCGCTGAGGTAAACTTTTATTGTTGGTATAATTTTCCGTTTTTCCGAGCTAGGTACGCGTGTGAGGTGTCAAAACACGCGTCTGCGCGCGGGCTAACGAACAACGGAGTATTTAGAGGTAAGCGTAGTACAATATTTTGAATTTATGGTGAAAAAACGTAATTAGCAGAAAAGTAGGTGTTTATAGAGTATTTAATTCTACCAACCAACGAGATAGATCACGAAACGCGCTCCAGCCTGTAGGTGTGGCAGGTAAGTATTTATTAATAGCAAAAACCCCGAATTTAAACGGCAGAATTTTGAGTTAATCGAGGTTATCGAGTTTAAAATAAGTGAAATTTTCGAAAAAATGATTTTTTGTTTTTAAAGAAAACAGATGGATTATTTTAGGTGGAAAGGAGAGGCAGAGCCCAATTAAGATTAACTGCACCGAAACCGCTTCAAATTCCGTCTCCTAAGTGCAAAGATATCGTAGTTTGTGTTGAATGCTGGTTCGCTGAGGTAAACTTTTATTGTTGGTATAATTTTCCGTTTTTCCGAGCTAGGTACGCGTGTGAGGTGTCAAAACACGCGTCTGCGCGCGGGCTAACGAACAACGGAGTATTTAGAGGTAAGCGTAGTACAATATTTTGAATTTATGGTGAAAAAACGTAATTAGCAGAAAAGTAGGTGTTTATAGAGTATTTAATTCTACCAACCAACGAGATAGATCACGAAACGCGCTCCAGCCTGTAGGTGTGGCAGGTAAGTATTTATTAATAGCAAAAACCCCGAATTTAAACGGCAGAATTTTGAGTTAATCGAGGTTATCGAGTTTAAAATAAGTGAAATTTTCGAAAAAATGATTTTTTATTTTTAAAGAAAACAGGTGGATTATTTTAGGTGGAAAGGAGAGGCAGAGCCCAATTAAGATTAACTGCACCGAAACCGCTTCAAATTCCGTCTCCTAAGTGCAAAGATATCGTAGTTTGTGTTGAATGCTGGTTCGCTGAGGTAAACTTTTATTGTTGGTATAATTTTCCGTTTTTCCGAGCTAGGTACGCGTGTGAGGTGTCAAAACACGCGTCTGCGCGCGGGCTAACGAACAACGGAGTATTTAGAGGTAAGCGTAGTACAATATTTTGAATTTATGGTGAAAAAACGTAATTAGCAGAAAAGTAGGTGTTTATAGAGTATTTAATTCTACCAACCAACGAGATAGATCACGAAACGCGCTCCAGCCTGTAGGTGTGGCAGGTAAGTATTTATTAATAGCAAAAACCCCGAATTTAAACGGCAGAATTTTGAGTTAATCGAGGTTATCGAGTTTAAAATAAGTGAAATTTTCGAAAAAATGATTTTTTATTTTTAAAGAAAACAGGTGGATTATTTTAGGTGGAAAGGAGAGGCAGAGCCCAATTAAGATTAACTGCACCGAAACCGCTTCAAATTCCGTCTCCTAAGTGCAAAGATATCGTAGTTTGTGTTGAATGCTGGTTCGCTGAGGTAAACTTTTATTGTTGGTATAATTTTCCGTTTTTCCGAGCTAGGTACGCGTGTGAGGTGTCAAAACACGCGTCTGCGCGCGGGCTAACGAACAACGGAGTATTTAGAGGTAAGCGTAGTACAATATTTTGAATTTATGGTGAAAAAACGTAATTAGCAGAAAAGTAGGTGTTTATAGAGTATTTAATTCTACCAACCAACGAGATAGATCACGAAACGCGCTCCAGCCTGTAGGTGTGGCAGGTAAGTATTTATTAATAGCAAAAACCCCGAATTTAAACGGCAGAATTTTGAGTTAATCGAGGTTATCGAGTTTAAAATAAGTGAAATTTTCGAAAAAATGATTTTTTATTTTTAAAGAAAACAGGTGGATTATTTTAGGTGGAAAGGAGAGGCAGAGCCCAATTAAGATTAACTGCACCGAAACCGCTTCAAATTCCGTCTCCTAAGTGCAAAGATATCGTAGTTTGTGTTGAATGCTGGTTCGCTGAGGTAAACTTTTATTGTTGGTATAATTTTCCGTTTTTCCGAGCTAGGTACGCGTGTGAGGTGTCAAAACACGCGTCTGCGCGCGGGCTAACGAACAACGGAGTATTTAGAGGTAAGCGTAGTACAATATTTTGAATTTATGGTGAAAAAACGTAATTAGCAGAAAAGTAGGTGTTTATAGAGTATTTAATTCTACCAACCAACGAGATAGATCACGAAACGCGCTCCAGCCTGTAGGTGTGGCAGGTAAGTATTTATTAATAGCAAAAACCCCGAATTTAAACGGCAGAATTTTGAGTTAATCGAGGTTATCGAGTTTAAAATAAGTGAAATTTTCGAAAAAATGATTTTTTATTTTTAAAGAAAACAGGTGGATTATTTTAGGTGGAAAGGAGAGGCAGAGCCCAATTAAGATTAACTGCACCGAAACCGCTTCAAATTCCGTCTCCTAAGTGCAAAGATATCGTAGTTTGTGTTGAATGCTGGTTCGCTGAGGTAAACTTTTATTGTTGGTATAATTTTCCGTTTTTCCGAGCTAGGTACGCGTGTGAGGTGTCAAAACACGCGTCTGCGCGCGGGCTAACGAACAACGGAGTATTTAGAGGTAAGCGTAGTACAATATTTTGAATTTATGGTGAAAAAACGTAATTAGCAGAAAAGTAGGTGTTTATAGAGTATTTAATTCTACCAACCAACGAGATAGATCACGAAACGCGCTCCAGCCTGTAGGTGTGGCAGGTAAGTATTTATTAATAGCAAAAACCCCGAATTTAAACGGCAGAATTTTGAGTTAATCGAGGTTATCGAGTTTAAAATAAGTGAAATTTTCGAAAAAATGATTTTTTATTTTTAAAGAAAACAGGTGGATTATTTTAGGTGGAAAGGAGAGGCAGAGCCCAATTAAGATTAACTGCACCGAAACCGCTTCAAATTCCGTCTCCTAAGTGCAAAGATATCGTAGTTTGTGTTGAATGCTGGTTCGCTGAGGTAAACTTTTATTGTTGGTATAATTTTCCGTTTTTCCGAGCTAGGTACGCGTGTGAGGTGTCAAAACACGCGTCTGCGCGCGGGCTAACGAACAACGGAGTATTTAGAGGTAAGCGTAGTACAATATTTTGAATTTATGGTGAAAAAACGTAATTAGCAGAAAAGTAGGTGTTTATAGAGTATTTAATTCTACCAACCAACGAGATAGATCACGAAACGCGCTCCAGCCTGTAGGTGTGGCAGGTAAGTATTTATTAATAGCAAAAACCCCGAATTTAAACGGCAGAATTTTGAGTTAATCGAGGTTATCGAGTTTAAAATAAGTGAAATTTTCGAAAAAATGATTTTTTATTTTTAAAGAAAACAGGTGGATTATTTTAGGTGGAAAGGAGAGGCAGAGCCCAATTAAGATTAACTGCACCGAAACCGCTTCAAATTCCGTCTCCTAAGTGCAAAGATATCGTAGTTTGTGTTGAATGCTGGTTCGCTGAGGTAAACTTTTATTGTTGGTATAATTTTCCGTTTTTCCGAGCTAGGTACGCGTGTGAGGTGTCAAAACACGCGTCTGCGCGCGGGCTAACGAACAACGGAGTATTTAGAGGTAAGCGTAGTACAATATTTTGAATTTATGGTGAAAAAACGTAATTAGCAGAAAAGTAGGTGTTTATAGAGTATTTAATTCTACCAACCAACGAGATAGATCACGAAACGCGCTCCAGCCTGTAGGTGTGGCAGGTAAGTATTTATTAATAGCAAAAACCCCGAATTTAAACGGCAGAATTTTGAGTTAATCGAGGTTATCGAGTTTAAAATAAGTGAAATTTTCGAAAAAATGATTTTTTATTTTTAAAGAAAACAGGTGGATTATTTTAGGTGGAAAGGAGAGGCAGAGCCCAATTAAGATTAACTGCACCGAAACCGCTTCAAATTCCGTCTCCTAAGTGCAAAGATATCGTAGTTTGTGTTGAATGCTGGTTCGCTGAGGTAAACTTTTATTGTTGGTATAATTTTCCGTTTTTCCGAGCTAGGTACGCGTGTGAGGTGTCAAAACACGCGTCTGCGCGCGGGCTAACGAACAACGGAGTATTTAGAGGTAAGCGTAGTACAATATTTTGAATTTATGGTGAAAAAACGTAATTAGCAGAAAAGTAGGTGTTTATAGAGTATTTAATTCTACCAACCAACGAGATAGATCACGAAACGCGCTCCAGCCTGTAGGTGTGGCAGGTAAGTATTTATTAATAGCAAAAACCCCGAATTTAAACGGCAGAATTTTGAGTTAATCGAGGTTATCGAGTTTAAAATAAGTGAAATTTTCGAAAAAATGATTTTTTATTTTTAAAGAAAACAGGTGGATTATTTTAGGTGGAAAGGAGAGGCAGAGCCCAATTAAGATTAACTGCACCGAAACCGCTTCAAATTCCGTCTCCTAAGTGCAAAGATATCGTAGTTTGTGTTGAATGCTGGTTCGCTGAGGTAAACTTTTATTGTTGGTATAATTTTCCGTTTTTCCGAGCTAGGTACGCGTGTGAGGTGTCAAAACACGCGTCTGCGCGCGGGCTAACGAACAACGGAGTATTTAGAGGTAAGCGTAGTACAATATTTTGAATTTATGGTGAAAAAACGTAATTAGCAGAAAAGTAGGTGTTTATAGAGTATTTAATTCTACCAACCAACGAGATAGATCACGAAACGCGCTCCAGCCTGTAGGTGTGGCAGGTAAGTATTTATTAATAGCAAAAACCCCGAATTTAAACGGCAGAATTTTGAGTTAATCGAGGTTATCGAGTTTAAAATAAGTGAAATTTTCGAAAAAATGATTTTTTATTTTTAAAGAAAACAGGTGGATTATTTTAGGTGGAAAGGAGAGGCAGAGCCCAATTAAGATTAACTGCACCGAAACCTCTTCAAATTCCGTCTCCTAAGTGCAAAGATATCGTAGTTTGTGTTGAATGCTGGTTCGCTGAGGTAAACTTTTATTGTTGGTATAATTTTCCGTTTTTCCGAGCTAGGTACGCGTGTGAGGTGTCAAAACACGCGTCTGCGCGCGGGCTAACGAACAACGGAGTATTTAGAGGTAAGCGTAGTACAATATTTTGAATTTATGGTGAAAAAACGTAATTAGCAGAAAAGTAGGTGTTTATAGAGTATTTAATTCTACCAACCAACGAGATAGATCACGAAACGCACTCCAGCCTGTAGGTGTGGCAGGTAAGTATTTATTAATAGCAAAAACCCCGAATTTAAACGGCAGAATTTTGAGTTAATCGAGGTTATCGAGTTTAAAATAAGTGAAATTTTCGAAAAAATGATTTTTTATTTTTAAAGAAAACAGGTGGATTATTTTAGGTGGAAAGGAGAGGCAGAGCCCAATTAAGATTAACTGCACCGAAACCGCTTCAAATTCCGTCTCCTAAGTGCAAAGATATCGTAGTTTGTGTTGAATGCTGGTTCGCTGAGGTAAACTTTTATTGTTGGTATAATTTTCCGTTTTTCCGAGCTAGGTACGCGTGTGAGGTGTCAAAACACGCGTCTGCGCGCGGGCTAACGAACAACGGAGTATTTAGAGGTAAGCGTAGTACAATATTTTGAATTTATGGTGAAAAAACGTAATTAGCAGAAAAGTAGGTGTTTATAGAGTATTTAATTCTACCAACCAACGAGATAGATCACGAAACGCGCTCCAGCCTGTAGGTGTGGCAGGTAAGTATTTATTAATAGCAAAAACCCCGAATTTAAACGGCAGAATTTTGAGTTAATCGAGGTTATCGAGTTTAAAATAAGTGAAATTTTCGAAAAAATGATTTTTTATTTTTAAAGAAAACAGGTGGATTATTTTAGGTGGAAAGGAGAGGCAGAGCCCAATTAAGATTAACTGCACCGAAACCGCTTCAAATTCCGTCTCCTAAGTGCAAAGATATCGTAGTTTGTGTTGAATGCTGGTTCGCTGAGGTAAACTTTTATTGTTGGTATAATTTTCCGTTTTTCCGAGCTAGGTACGCGTGTGAGGTGTCAAAACACGCGTCTGCGCGCGGGCTAACGAACAACGGAGTATTTAGAGGTAAGCGTAGTACAATATTTTGAATTTATGGTGAAAAAACGTAATTAGCAGAAAAGTAGGTGTTTATAGAGTATTTAATTCTACCAACCAACGAGATAGATCACGAAACGCGCTCCAGCCTGTAGGTGTGGCAGGTAAGTATTTATTAATAGCAAAAACCCCGAATTTAAACGGCAGAATTTTGAGTTAATCGAGGTTATCGAGTTTAAAATAAGTGAAATTTTCGAAAAAATGATTTTTTATTTTTAAAGAAAACAGGTGGATTATTTTAGGTGGAAAGGAGAGGCAGAGCCCAATTAAGATTAACTGCACCGAAACCGCTTCAAATTCCGTCTCCTAAGTGCAAAGATATCGTAGTTTGTGTTGAATGCTGGTTCGCTGAGGTAAACTTTTATTGTTGGTATAATTTTCCGTTTTTCCGAGCTAGGTACGCGTGTGAGGTGTCAAAACACGCGTCTGCGCGCGGGCTAACGAACAACGGAGTATTTAGAGGTAAGCGTAGTACAATATTTTGAATTTATGGTGAAAAAACGTAATTAGCAGAAAAGTAGGTGTTTATAGAGTATTTAATTCTACCAACCAACGAGATAGATCACGAAACGCGCTCCAGCCTGTAGGTGTGGCAGGTAAGTATTTATTAATAGCAAAAACCCCGAATTTAAACGGCAGAATTTTGAGTTAATCGAGGTTATCGAGTTTAAAATAAGTGAAATTTTCGAAAAAATGATTTTTTATTTTTAAAGAAAACAGGTGGATTATTTTAGGTGGAAAGGAGAGGCAGAGCCCAATTAAGATTAACTGCACCGAAACCGCTTCAAATTCCGTCTCCTAAGTGCAAAGATATCGTAGTTTGTGTTGAATGCTGGTTCGCTGAGGTAAACTTTTATTGTTGGTATAATTTTCCGTTTTTCCGAGCTAGGTACGCGTGTGAGGTGTCAAAACACGCTTCTGCGCGCGGGCTAACGAACAACGGAGTATTTAGAGGTAAGCGTAGTACAATATTTTGAATTTATGGTGAAAAAACGTAATTAGCAGAAAAGTAGGTGTTTATAGAGTATTTAATTCTACCAACCAACGAGATAGATCACGAAACGCGCTCCAGCCTGTAGGTGTGGCAGGTAAGTATTTATTAATAGCAAAAACCCCGAATTTAAACGGCAGAATTTTGAGTTAATCGAGGTTATCGAGTTTAAAATAAGTGAAATTTTCGAAAAAATGATTTTTTATTTTTAAAGAAAACAGGTGGATTATTTTAGGTGGAAAGGAGAGGCAGAGCCCAATTAAGATTAACTGCACCGAAACCGCTTCAAATTCCGTCTCCTAAGTGCAAAGATATCGTAGTTTGTGTTGAATGCTGGTTCGCTGAGGTAAACTTTTATTGTTGGTATAATTTTCCGTTTTTCCGAGCTAGGTACGCGTGTGAGGTGTCAAAACACGCGTCTGCGCGCGGGCTAACGAACAACGGAGTATTTAGAGGTAAGCGTAGTACAATATTTTGAATTTATGGTGAAAAAACGTAATTAGCAGAAAAGTAGGTGTTTATAGAGTATTTAATTCTACCAACCAACGAGATAGATCACGAAACGCGCTCCAGCCTGTAGGTGTGGCAGGTAAGTATTTATTAATAGCAAAAACCCCGAATTTAAACGGCAGAATTTTGAGTTAATCGAGGTTATCGAGTTTAAAATAAGTGAAATTTTCGAAAAAATGATTTTTTATTTTTAAAGAAAACAGGTGGATTATTTTAGGTGGAAAGGAGAGGCAGAGCCCAATTAAGATTAACTGCACCGAAACCGCTTCAAATTCCGTCTCCTAAGTGCAAAGATATCGTAGTTTGTGTTGAATGCTGGTTCGCTGAGGTAAACTTTTATTGTTGGTATAATTTTCCGTTTTTCCGAGCTAGGTACGCGTGTGAGGTGTCAAAACACGCGTCTGCGCGCGGGCTAACGAACAACGGAGTATTTAGAGGTAAGCGTAGTACAATATTTTGAATTTATGGTGAAAAAACGTAATTAGCAGAAAAGTAGGTGTTTATAGAGTATTTAATTCTACCAACCAACGAGATAGATCACGAAACGCGCTCCAGCCTGTAGGTGTGGCAGGTAAGTATTTATTAATAGCAAAAACCCCGAATTTAAACGGCAGAATTTTGAGTTAATCGAGGTTATCGAGTTTAAAATAAGTGAAATTTTCGAAAAAATGATTTTTTATTTTTAAAGAAAACAGGTGGATTATTTTAGGTGGAAAGGAGAGGCAGAGCCCAATTAAGATTAACTGCACCGAAACCGCTTCAAATTCCGTCTCCTAAGTGCAAAGATATCGTAGTTTGTGTTGAATGCTGGTTCGCTGAGGTAAACTTTTATTGTTGGTATAATTTTCCGTTTTTCCGAGCTAGGTACGCGTGTGAGGTGTCAAAACACGCGTCTGCGCGCGGGCTAACGAACAACGGAGTATTTAGAGGTAAGCGTAGTACAATATTTTGAATTTATGGTGAAAAAACGTAATTAGCAGAAAAGTAGGTGTTTATAGAGTATTTAATTCTACCAACCAACGAGATAGATCACGAAACGCGCTCCAGCCTGTAGGTGTGGCAGGTAAGTATTTATTAATAGCAAAAACCCCGAATTTAAACGGCAGAATTTTGAGTTAATCGAGGTTATCGAGTTTAAAATAAGTGAAATTTTCGAAAAAATGATTTTTTATTTTTAAAGAAAACAGGTGGATTATTTTAGGTGGAAAGGAGAGGCAGAGCCCAATTAAGATTAACTGCACCGAAACCGCTTCAAATTCCGTCTCCTAAGTGCAAAGATATCGTAGTTTGTGTTGAATGCTGGTTCGCTGAGGTAAACTTTTATTGTTGGTATAATTTTCCGTTTTTCCGAGCTAGGTACGCGTGTGAGGTGTCAAAACACGCGTCTGCGCGCGGGCTAACGAACAACGGAGTATTTAGAGGTAAGCGTAGTACAATATTTTGAATTTATGGTGAAAAAACGTAATTAGCAGAAAAGTAGGTGTTTATAGAGTATTTAATTCTACCAACCAACGAGATAGATCACGAAACGCGCTCCAGCCTGTAGGTGTGGCAGGTAAGTATTTATTAATAGCAAAAACCCCGAATTTAAACGGCAGAATTTTGAGTTAATCGAGGTTATCGAGTTTAAAATAAGTGAAATTTTCGAAAAAATGATTTTTTATTTTTAAAGAAAACAGGTGGATTATTTTAGGTGGAAAGGAGAGGCAGAGCCCAATTAAGATTAACTGCACCGAAACCGCTTCAAATTCCGTCTCCTAAGTGCAAAGATATCGTAGTTTGTGTTGAATGCTGGTTCGCTGAGGTAAACTTTTATTGTTGGTATAATTTTCCGTTTTTCCGAGCTAGGTACGCGTGTGAGGTGTCAAAACACGCGTCTGCGCGCGGGCTAACGAACAACGGAGTATTTAGAGGTAAGCGTAGTACAATATTTTGAATTTATGGTGAAAAAACGTAATTAGCAGAAAAGTAGGTGTTTATAGAGTATTTAATTCTACCAACCAACGAGATAGATCACGAAACGCGCTCCAGCCTGTAGGTGTGGCAGGTAAGTATTTATTAATAGCAAAAACCCCGAATTTAAACGGCAGAATTTTGAGTTAATCGAGGTTATCGAGTTTAAAATAAGTGAAATTTTCGAAAAAATGATTTTTTATTTTTAAAGAAAACAGGTGGATTATTTTAGGTGGAAAGGAGAGGCAGAGCCCAATTAAGATTAACTGCACCGAAACCGCTTCAAATTCCGTCTCCTAAGTGCAAAGATATCGTAGTTTGTGTTGAATGCTGGTTCGCTGAGGTAAACTTTTATTGTTGGTATAATTTTCCGTTTTTCCGAGCTAGGTACGCGTGTGAGGTGTCAAAACACGCGTCTGCGCGCGGGCTAACGAACAACGGAGTATTTAGAGGTAAGCGTAGTACAATATTTTGAATTTATGGTGAAAAAACGTAATTAGCAGAAAAGTAGGTGTTTATAGAGTATTTAATTCTACCAACCAACGAGATAGATCACGAAACGCGCTCCAGCCTGTAGGTGTGGCAGGTAAGTATTTATTAATAGCAAAAACCCCGAATTTAAACGGCAGAATTTTGAGTTAATCGAGGTTATCGAGTTTAAAATAAGTGAAATTTTCGAAAAAATGATTTTTTATTTTTAAAGAAAACAGGTGGATTATTTTAGGTGGAAAGGAGAGGCAGAGCCCAATTAAGATTAACTGCACCGAAACCGCTTCAAATTCCGTCTCCTAAGTGCAAAGATATCGTAGTTTGTGTTGAATGCTGGTTCGCTGAGGTAAACTTTTATTGTTGGTATAATTTTCCGTTTTTCCGAGCTAGGTACGCGTGTGAGGTGTCAAAACACGCGTCTGCGCGCGGGCTAACGAACAACGGAGTATTTAGAGGTAAGCGTAGTACAATATTTTGAATTTATGGTGAAAAAACGTAATTAGCAGAAAAGTAGGTGTTTATAGAGTATTTAATTCTACCAACCAACGAGATAGATCACGAAACGCGCTCCAGCCTGTAGGTGTGGCAGGTAAGTATTTATTAATAGCAAAAACCCCGAATTTAAACGGCAGAATTTTGAGTTAATCGAGGTTATCGAGTTTAAAATAAGTGAAATTTTCGAAAAAATGATTTTTTATTTTTAAAGAAAACAGGTGGATTATTTTAGGTGGAAAGGAGAGGCAGAGCCCAATTAAGATTAACTGCACCGAAACCGCTTCAAATTCCGTCTCCTAAGTGCAAAGATATCGTAGTTTGTGTTGAATGCTGGTTCGCTGAGGTAAACTTTTATTGTTGGTATAATTTTCCGTTTTTCCGAGCTAGGTACGCGTGTGAGGTGTCAAAACACGCGTCTGCGCGCGGGCTAACGAACAACGGAGTATTTAGAGGTAAGCGTAGTACAATATTTTGAATTTATGGTGAAAAAACGTAATTAGCAGAAAAGTAGGTGTTTATAGAGTATTTAATTCTACCAACCAACGAGATAGATCACGAAACGCGCTCCAGCCTGTAGGTGTGGCAGGTAAGTATTTATTAATAGCAAAAACCCCGAATTTAAACGGCAGAATTTTGAGTTAATCGAGGTTATCGAGTTTAAAATAAGTGAAATTTTCGAAAAAATGATTTTTTATTTTTAAAGAAAACAGGTGGATTATTTTAGGTGGAAAGGAGAGGCAGAGCCCAATTAAGATTAACTGCACCGAAACCGCTTCAAATTCCGTCTCCTAAGTGCAAAGATATCGTAGTTTGTGTTGAATGCTGGTTCGCTGAGGTAAACTTTTATTGTTGGTATAATTTTCCGTTTTTCCGAGCTAGGTACGCGTGTGAGGTGTCAAAACACGCGTCTGCGCGCGGGCTAACGAACAACGGAGTATTTAGAGGTAAGCGTAGTACAATATTTTGAATTTATGGTGAAAAAACGTAATTAGCAGAAAAGTAGGTGTTTATAGAGTATTTAATTCTACCAACCAACGAGATAGATCACGAAACGCGCTCCAGCCTGTAGGTGTGGCAGGTAAGTATTTATTAATAGCAAAAACCCCGAATTTAAACGGCAGAATTTTGAGTTAATCGAGGTTATCGAGTTTAAAATAAGTGAAATTTTCGAAAAAATGATTTTTTATTTTTAAAGAAAACAGGTGGATTATTTTAGGTGGAAAGGAGAGGCAGAGCCCAATTAAGATTAACTGCACCGAAACCGCTTCAAATTCCGTCTCCTAAGTGCAAAGATATCGTAGTTTGTGTTGAATGCTGGTTCGCTGAGGTAAACTTTTATTGTTGGTATAATTTTCCGTTTTTCCGAGCTAGGTACGCGTGTGAGGTGTCAAAACACGCGTCTGCGCGCGGGCTAACGAACAACGGAGTATTTAGAGGTAAGCGTAGTACAATATTTTGAATTTATGGTGAAAAAACGTAATTAGCAGAAAAGTAGGTGTTTATAGAGTATTTAATTCTACCAACCAACGAGATAGATCACGAAACGCGCTCCAGCCTGTAGGTGTGGCAGGTAAGTATTTATTAATAGCAAAAACCCCGAATTTAAACGGCAGAATTTTGAGTTAATCGAGGTTATCGAGTTTAAAATAAGTGAAATTTTCGAAAAAATGATTTTTTATTTTTAAAGAAAACAGGTGGATTATTTTAGGTGGAAAGGAGAGGCAGAGCCCAATTAAGATTAACTGCACCGAAACCGCTTCAAATTCCGTCTCCTAAGTGCAAAGATATCGTAGTTTGTGTTGAATGCTGGTTCGCTGAGGTAAACTTTTATTGTTGGTATAATTTTCCGTTTTTCCGAGCTAGGTACGCGTGTGAGGTGTCAAAACACGCGTCTGCGCGCGGGCTAACGAACAACGGAGTATTTAGAGGTAAGCGTAGTACAATATTTTGAATTTATGGTGAAAAAACGTAATTAGCAGAAAAGTAGGTGTTTATAGAGTATTTAATTCTACCAACCAACGAGATAGATCACGAAACGCGCTCCAGCCTGTAGGTGTGGCAGGTAAGTATTTATTAATAGCAAAAACCCCGAATTTAAACGGCAGAATTTTGAGTTAATCGAGGTTATCGAGTTTAAAATAAGTGAAATTTTCGAAAAAATGATTTTTTATTTTTAAAGAAAACAGGTGGATTATTTTAGGTGGAAAGGAGAGGCAGAGCCCAATTAAGATTAACTGCACCGAAACCGCTTCAAATTCCGTCTCCTAAGTGCAAAGATATCGTAGTTTGTGTTGAATGCTGGTTCGCTGAGGTAAACTTTTATTGTTGGTATAATTTTCCGTTTTTCCGAGCTAGGTACGCGTGTGAGGTGTCAAAACACGCGTCTGCGCGCGGGCTAACGAACAACGGAGTATTTAGAGGTAAGCGTAGTACAATATTTTGAATTTATGGTGAAAAAACGTAATTAGCAGAAAAGTAGGTGTTTATAGAGTATTTAATTCTACCAACCAACGAGATAGATCACGAAACGCGCTCCAGCCTGTAGGTGTGGCAGGTAAGTATTTATTAATAGCAAAAACCCCGAATTTAAACGGCAGAATTTTGAGTTAATCGAGGTTATCGAGTTTAAAATAAGTGAAATTTTCGAAAAAATGATTTTTTATTTTTAAAGAAAACAGGTGGATTATTTTAGGTGGAAAGGAGAGGCAGAGCCCAATTAAGATTAACTGCACCGAAACCGCTTCAAATTCCGTCTCCTAAGTGCAAAGATATCGTAGTTTGTGTTGAATGCTGGTTCGCTGAGGTAAACTTTTATTGTTGGTATAATTTTCCGTTTTTCCGAGCTAGGTACGCGTGTGAGGTGTCAAAACACGCGTCTGCGCGCGGGCTAACGAACAACGGAGTATTTAGAGGTAAGCGTAGTACAATATTTTGAATTTATGGTGAAAAAACGTAATTAGCAGAAAAGTAGGTGTTTATAGAGTATTTAATTCTACCAACCAACGAGATAGATCACGAAACGCGCTCCAGCCTGTAGGTGTGGCAGGTAAGTATTTATTAATAGCAAAAACCCCGAATTTAAACGGCAGAATTTTGAGTTAATCGAGGTTATCGAGTTTAAAATAAGTGAAATTTTCGAAAAAATGATTTTTTATTTTTAAAGAAAACAGATGGATTATTTTAGGTGGAAAGGAGAGGCAGAGCCCAATTAAGATTAACTGCACCGAAACCGCTTCAAATTCCGTCTCCTAAGTGCAAAGATATCGTAGTTTGTGTTGAATGCTGGTTCGCTGAGGTAAACTTTTATTGTTGGTATAATTTTCCGTTTTTCCGAGCTAGGTACGCGTGTGAGGTGTCAAAACACGCGTCTGCGCGCGGGCTAACGAACAACGGAGTATTTAGAGGTAAGCGTAGTACAATATTTTGAATTTATGGTGAAAAAACGTAATTAGCAGAAAAGTAGGTGTTTATAGAGTATTTAATTCTACCAACCAACGAGATAGATCACGAAACGCGCTCCAGCCTGTAGGTGTGGCAGGTAAGTATTTATTAATAGCAAAAACCCCGAATTTAAACGGCAGAATTTTGAGTTAATCGAGGTTATCGAGTTTAAAATAAGTGAAATTTTCGAAAAAATGATTTTTTATTTTTAAAGAAAACAGGTGGATTATTTTAGGTGGAAAGGAGAGGCAGAGCCCAATTAAGATTAACTGCACCGAAACCGCTTCAAATTCCGTCTCCTAAGTGCAAAGATATCGTAGTTTGTGTTGAATGCTGGTTCGCTGAGGTAAACTTTTATTGTTGGTATAATTTTCCGTTTTTCCGAGCTAGGTACGCGTGTGAGGTGTCAAAACACGCGTCTGCGCGCGGGCTAACGAACAACGGAGTATTTAGAGGTAAGCGTAGTACAATATTTTGAATTTATGGTGAAAAAACGTAATTAGCAGAAAAGTAGGTGTTTATAGAGTATTTAATTCTACCAACCAACGAGATAGATCACGAAACGCGCTCCAGCCTGTAGGTGTGGCAGGTAAGTATTTATTAATAGCAAAAACCCCGAATTTAAACGGCAGAATTTTGAGTTAATCGAGGTTATCGAGTTTAAAATAAGTGAAATTTTCGAAAAAATGATTTTTTATTTTTAAAGAAAACAGGTGGATTATTTTAGGTGGAAAGGAGAGGCAGAGCCCAATTAAGATTAACTGCACCGAAACCGCTTCAAATTCCGTCTCCTAAGTGCAAAGATATCGTAGTTTGTGTTGAATGCTGGTTCGCTGAGGTAAACTTTTATTGTTGGTATAATTTTCCGTTTTTCCGAGCTAGGTACGCGTGTGAGGTGTCAAAACACGCGTCTGCGCGCGGGCTAACGAACAACGGAGTATTTAGAGGTAAGCGTAGTACAATATTTTGAATTTATGGTGAAAAAACGTAATTAGCAGAAAAGTAGGTGTTTATAGAGTATTTAATTCTACCAACCAACGAGATAGATCACGAAACGCGCTCCAGCCTGTAGGTGTGGCAGGTAAGTATTTATTAATAGCAAAAACCCCGAATTTAAACGGCAGAATTTTGAGTTAATCGAGGTTATCGAGTTTAAAATAAGTGAAATTTTCGAAAAAATGATTTTTTATTTTTAAAGAAAACAGATGGATTATTTTAGGTGGAAAGGAGAGGCAGAGCCCAATTAAGATTAACTGCACCGAAACCGCTTCAAATTCCGTCTCCTAAGTGCAAAGATATCGTAGTTTGTGTTGAATGCTGGTTCGCTGAGGTAAACTTTTATTGTTGGTATAATTTTCCGTTTTTCCGAGCTAGGTACGCGTGTGAGGTGTCAAAACACGCGTCTGCGCGCGGGCTAACGAACAACGGAGTATTTAGAGGTAAGCGTAGTACAATATTTTGAATTTATGGTGAAAAAACGTAATTAGCAGAAAAGTAGGTGTTTATAGAGTATTTAATTCTACCAACCAACGAGATAGATCACGAAACGCGCTCCAGCCTGTAGGTGTGGCAGGTAAGTATTTATTAATAGCAAAAACCCCGAATTTAAACGGCAGAATTTTGAGTTAATCGAGGTTATCGAGTTTAAAATAAGTGAAATTTTCGAAAAAATGATTTTTTATTTTTAAAGAAAACAGGTGGATTATTTTAGGTGGAAAGGAGAGGCAGAGCCCAATTAAGATTAACTGCACCGAAACCGCTTCAAATTCCGTCTCCTAAGTGCAAAGATATCGTAGTTTGTGTTGAATGCTGGTTCGCTGAGGTAAACTTTTATTGTTGGTATAATTTTCCGTTTTTCCGAGCTAGGTACGCGTGTGAGGTGTCAAAACACGCGTCTGCGCGCGGGCTAACGAACAACGGAGTATTTAGAGGTAAGCGTAGTACAATATTTTGAATTTATGGTGAAAAAACGTAATTAGCAGAAAAGTAGGTGTTTATAGAGTATTTAATTCTACCAACCAACGAGATAGATCACGAAACGCGCTCCAGCCTGTAGGTGTGGCAGGTAAGTATTTATTAATAGCAAAAACCCCGAATTTAAACGGCAGAATTTTGAGTTAATCGAGGTTATCGAGTTTAAAATAAGTGAAATTTTCGAAAAAATGATTTTTTATTTTTAAAGAAAACAGGTGGATTATTTTAGGTGGAAAGGAGAGGCAGAGCCCAATTAAGATTAACTGCACCGAAACCGCTTCAAATTCCGTCTCCTAAGTGCAAAGATATCGTAGTTTGTGTTGAATGCTGGTTCGCTGAGGTAAACTTTTATTGTTGGTATAATTTTCCGTTTTTCCGAGCTAGGTACGCGTGTGAGGTGTCAAAACACGCGTCTGCGCGCGGGCTAACGAACAACGGAGTATTTAGAGGTAAGCGTAGTACAATATTTTGAATTTATGGTGAAAAAACGTAATTAGCAGAAAAGTAGGTGTTTATAGAGTATTTAATTCTACCAACCAACGAGATAGATCACGAAACGCGCTCCAGCCTGTAGGTGTGGCAGGTAAGTATTTATTAATAGCAAAAACCCCGAATTTAAACGGCAGAATTTTGAGTTAATCGAGGTTATCGAGTTTAAAATAAGTGAAATTTTCGAAAAAATGATTTTTTATTTTTAAAGAAAACAGGTGGATTATTTTAGGTGGAAAGGAGAGGCAGAGCCCAATTAAGATTAACTGCACCGAAACCGCTTCAAATTCCGTCTCCTAAGTGCAAAGATATCGTAGTTTGTGTTGAATGCTGGTTCGCTGAGGTAAACTTTTATTGTTGGTATAATTTTCCGTTTTTCCGAGCTAGGTACGCGTGTGAGGTGTCAAAACACGCGTCTGCGCGCGGGCTAACGAACAACGGAGTATTTAGAGGTAAGCGTAGTACAATATTTTGAATTTATGGTGAAAAAACGTAATTAGCAGAAAAGTAGGTGTTTATAGAGTATTTAATTCTACCAACCAACGAGATAGATCACGAAACGCGCTCCAGCCTGTAGGTGTGGCAGGTAAGTATTTATTAATAGCAAAAACCCCGAATTTAAACGGCAGAATTTTGAGTTAATCGAGGTTATCGAGTTTAAAATAAGTGAAATTTTCGAAAAAATGATTTTTTATTTTTAAAGAAAACAGGTGGATTATTTTAGGTGGAAAGGAGAGGCAGAGCCCAATTAAGATTAACTGCACCGAAACCGCTTCAAATTCCGTCTCCTAAGTGCAAAGATATCGTAGTTTGTGTTGAATGCTGGTTCGCTGAGGTAAACTTTTATTGTTGGTATAATTTTCCGTTTTTCCGAGCTAGGTACGCGTGTGAGGTGTCAAAACACGCGTCTGCGCGCGGGCTAACGAACAACGGAGTATTTAGAGGTAAGCGTAGTACAATATTTTGAATTTATGGTGAAAAAACGTAATTAGCAGAAAAGTAGGTGTTTATAGAGTATTTAATTCTACCAACCAACGAGATAGATCACGAAACGCGCTCCAGCCTGTAGGTGTGGCAGGTAAGTATTTATTAATAGCAAAAACCCCGAATTTAAACGGCAGAATTTTGAGTTAATCGAGGTTATCGAGTTTAAAATAAGTGAAATTTTCGAAAAAATGATTTTTTATTTTTAAAGAAAACAGATGGATTATTTTAGGTGGAAAGGAGAGGCAGAGCCCAATTAAGATTAACTGCACCGAAACCGCTTCAAATTCCGTCTCCTAAGTGCAAAGATATCGTAGTTTGTGTTGAATGCTGGTTCGCTGAGGTAAACTTTTATTGTTGGTATAATTTTCCGTTTTTCCGAGCTAGGTACGCGTGTGAGGTGTCAAAACACGCGTCTGCGCGCGGGCTAACGAACAACGGAGTATTTAGAGGTAAGCGTAGTACAATATTTTGAATTTATGGTGAAAAAACGTAATTAGCAGAAAAGTAGGTGTTTATAGAGTATTTAATTCTACCAACCAACGAGATAGATCACGAAACGCGCTCCAGCCTGTAGGTGTGGCAGGTAAGTATTTATTAATAGCAAAAACCCCGAATTTAAACGGCAGAATTTTGAGTTAATCGAGGTTATCGAGTTTAAAATAAGTGAAATTTTCGAAAAAATGATTTTTTATTTTTAAAGAAAACAGGTGGATTATTTTAGGTGGAAAGGAGAGGCAGAGCCCAATTAAGATTAACTGCACCGAAACCGCTTCAAATTCCGTCTCCTAAGTGCAAAGATATCGTAGTTTGTGTTGAATGCTGGTTCGCTGAGGTAAACTTTTATTGTTGGTATAATTTTCCGTTTTTCCGAGCTAGGTACGCGTGTGAGGTGTCAAAACACGCGTCTGCGCGCGGGCTAACGAACAACGGAGTATTTAGAGGTAAGCGTAGTACAATATTTTGAATTTATGGTGAAAAAACGTAATTAGCAGAAAAGTAGGTGTTTATAGAGTATTTAATTCTACCAACCAACGAGATAGATCACGAAACGCGCTCCAGCCTGTAGGTGTGGCAGGTAAGTATTTATTAATAGCAAAAACCCCGAATTTAAACGGCAGAATTTTGAGTTAATCGAGGTTATCGAGTTTAAAATAAGTGAAATTTTCGAAAAAATGATTTTTTATTTTTAAAGAAAACAGGTGGATTATTTTAGGTGGAAAGGAGAGGCAGAGCCCAATTAAGATTAACTGCACCGAAACCGCTTCAAATTCCGTCTCCTAAGTGCAAAGATATCGTAGTTTGTGTTGAATGCTGGTTCGCTGAGGTAAACTTTTATTGTTGGTATAATTTTCCGTTTTTCCGAGCTAGGTACGCGTGTGAGGTGTCAAAACACGCGTCTGCGCGCGGGCTAACGAACAACGGAGTATTTAGAGGTAAGCGTAGTACAATATTTTGAATTTATGGTGAAAAAACGTAATTAGCAGAAAAGTAGGTGTTTATAGAGTATTTAATTCTACCAACCAACGAGATAGATCACGAAACGCGCTCCAGCCTGTAGGTGTGGCAGGTAAGTATTTATTAATAGCAAAAACCCCGAATTTAAACGGCAGAATTTTGAGTTAATCGAGGTTATCGAGTTTAAAATAAGTGAAATTTTCGAAAAAATGATTTTTTATTTTTAAAGAAAACAGGTGGATTATTTTAGGTGGAAAGGAGAGGCAGAGCCCAATTAAGATTAACTGCACCGAAACCGCTTCAAATTCCGTCTCCTAAGTGCAAAGATATCGTAGTTTGTGTTGAATGCTGGTTCGCTGAGGTAAACTTTTATTGTTGGTATAATTTTCCGTTTTTCCGAGCTAGGTACGCGTGTGAGGTGTCAAAACACGCGTCTGCGCGCGGGCTAACGAACAACGGAGTATTTAGAGGTAAGCGTAGTACAATATTTTGAATTTATGGTGAAAAAACGTAATTAGCAGAAAAGTAGGTGTTTATAGAGTATTTAATTCTACCAACCAACGAGATAGATCACGAAACGCGCTCCAGCCTGTAGGTGTGGCAGGTAAGTATTTATTAATAGCAAAAACCCCGAATTTAAACGGCAGAATTTTGAGTTAATCGAGGTTATCGAGTTTAAAATAAGTGAAATTTTCGAAAAAATGATTTTTTATTTTTAAAGAAAACAGGTGGATTATTTTAGGTGGAAAGGAGAGGCAGAGCCCAATTAAGATTAACTGCACCGAAACCGCTTCAAATTCCGTCTCCTAAGTGCAAAGATATCGTAGTTTGTGTTGAATGCTGGTTCGCTGAGGTAAACTTTTATTGTTGGTATAATTTTCCGTTTTTCCGAGCTAGGTACGCGTGTGAGGTGTCAAAACACGCGTCTGCGCGCGGGCTAACGAACAACGGAGTATTTAGAGGTAAGCGTAGTACAATATTTTGAATTTATGGTGAAAAAACGTAATTAGCAGAAAAGTAGGTGTTTATAGAGTATTTAATTCTACCAACCAACGAGATAGATCACGAAACGCGCTCCAGCCTGTAGGTGTGGCAGGTAAGTATTTATTAATAGCAAAAACCCCGAATTTAAACGGCAGAATTTTGAGTTAATCGAGGTTATCGAGTTTAAAATAAGTGAAATTTTCGAAAAAATGATTTTTTATTTTTAAAGAAAACAGGTGGATTATTTTAGGTGGAAAGGAGAGGCAGAGCCCAATTAAGATTAACTGCACCGAAACCGCTTCAAATTCCGTCTCCTAAGTGCAAAGATATCGTAGTTTGTGTTGAATGCTGGTTCGCTGAGGTAAACTTTTATTGTTGGTATAATTTTCCGTTTTTCCGAGCTAGGTACGCGTGTGAGGTGTCAAAACACGCGTCTGCGCGCGGGCTAACGAACAACGGAGTATTTAGAGGTAAGCGTAGTACAATATTTTGAATTTATGGTGAAAAAACGTAATTAGCAGAAAAGTAGGTGTTTATAGAGTATTTAATTCTACCAACCAACGAGATAGATCACGAAACGCGCTCCAGCCTGTAGGTGTGGCAGGTAAGTATTTATTAATAGCAAAAACCCCGAATTTAAACGGCAGAATTTTGAGTTAATCGAGGTTATCGAGTTTAAAATAAGTGAAATTTTCGAAAAAATGATTTTTTATTTTTAAAGAAAACAGGTGGATTATTTTAGGTGGAAAGGAGAGGCAGAGCCCAATTAAGATTAACTGCACCGAAACCGCTTCAAATTCCGTCTCCTAAGTGCAAAGATATCGTAGTTTGTGTTGAATGCTGGTTCGCTGAGGTAAACTTTTATTGTTGGTATAATTTTCCGTTTTTCCGAGCTAGGTACGCGTGTGAGGTGTCAAAACACGCGTCTGCGCGCGGGCTAACGAACAACGGAGTATTTAGAGGTAAGCGTAGTACAATATTTTGAATTTATGGTGAAAAAACGTAATTAGCAGAAAAGTAGGTGTTTATAGAGTATTTAATTCTACCAACCAACGAGATAGATCACGAAACGCGCTCCAGCCTGTAGGTGTGGCAGGTAAGTATTTATTAATAGCAAAAACCCCGAATTTAAACGGCAGAATTTTGAGTTAATCGAGGTTATCGAGTTTAAAATAAGTGAAATTTTCGAAAAAATGATTTTTTATTTTTAAAGAAAACAGGTGGATTATTTTAGGTGGAAAGGAGAGGCAGAGCCCAATTAAGATTAACTGCACCGAAACCGCTTCAAATTCCGTCTCCTAAGTGCAAAGATATCGTAGTTTGTGTTGAATGCTGGTTCGCTGAGGTAAACTTTTATTGTTGGTATAATTTTCCGTTTTTCCGAGCTAGGTACGCGTGTGAGGTGTCAAAACACGCGTCTGCGCGCGGGCTAACGAACAACGGAGTATTTAGAGGTAAGCGTAGTACAATATTTTGAATTTATGGTGAAAAAACGTAATTAGCAGAAAAGTAGGTGTTTATAGAGTATTTAATTCTACCAACCAACGAGATAGATCACGAAACGCGCTCCAGCCTGTAGGTGTGGCAGGTAAGTATTTATTAATAGCAAAAACCCCGAATTTAAACGGCAGAATTTTGAGTTAATCGAGGTTATCGAGTTTAAAATAAGTGAAATTTTCGAAAAAATGATTTTTTATTTTTAAAGAAAACAGGTGGATTATTTTAGGTGGAAAGGAGAGGCAGAGCCCAATTAAGATTAACTGCACCGAAACCGCTTCAAATTCCGTCTCCTAAGTGCAAAGATATCGTAGTTTGTGTTGAATGCTGGTTCGCTGAGGTAAACTTTTATTGTTGGTATAATTTTCCGTTTTTCCGAGCTAGGTACGCGTGTGAGGTGTCAAAACACGCGTCTGCGCGCGGGCTAACGAACAACGGAGTATTTAGAGGTAAGCGTAGTACAATATTTTGAATTTATGGTGAAAAAACGTAATTAGCAGAAAAGTAGGTGTTTATAGAGTATTTAATTCTACCAACCAACGAGATAGATCACGAAACGCGCTCCAGCCTGTAGGTGTGGCAGGTAAGTATTTATTAATAGCAAAAACCCCGAATTTAAACGGCAGAATTTTGAGTTAATCGAGGTTATCGAGTTTAAAATAAGTGAAATTTTCGAAAAAATGATTTTTTATTTTTAAAGAAAACAGGTGGATTATTTTAGGTGGAAAGGAGAGGCAGAGCCCAATTAAGATTAACTGCACCGAAACCGCTTCAAATTCCGTCTCCTAAGTGCAAAGATATCGTAGTTTGTGTTGAATGCTGGTTCGCTGAGGTAAACTTTTATTGTTGGTATAATTTTCCGTTTTTCCGAGCTAGGTACGCGTGTGAGGTGTCAAAACACGCGTCTGCGCGCGGGCTAACGAACAACGGAGTATTTAGAGGTAAGCGTAGTACAATATTTTGAATTTATGGTGAAAAAACGTAATTAGCAGAAAAGTAGGTGTTTATAGAGTATTTAATTCTACCAACCAACGAGATAGATCACGAAACGCGCTCCAACCTGTAGGTGTGGCAGGTAAGTATTTATTAATAGCAAAAACCCCGAATTTAAACGGCAGAATTTTGAGTTAATCGAGGTTATCGAGTTTAAAATAAGTGAAATTTTCGAAAAAATGATTTTTTATTTTTAAAGAAAACAGGTGGATTATTTTAGGTGGAAAGGAGAGGCAGAGCCCAATTAAGATTAACTGCACCGAAACCGCTTCAAATTCCGTCTCCTAAGTGCAAAGATATCGTAGTTTGTGTTGAATGCTGGTTCGCTGAGGTAAACTTTTATTGTTGGTATAATTTTCCGTTTTTCCGAGCTAGGTACGCGTGTGAGGTGTCAAAACACGCGTCTGCGCGCGGGCTAACGAACAACGGAGTATTTAGAGGTAAGCGTAGTACAATATTTTGAATTTATGGTGAAAAAACGTAATTAGCAGAAAAGTAGGTGTTTATAGAGTATTTAATTCTACCAACCAACGAGATAGATCACGAAACGCGCTCCAGCCTGTAGGTGTGGCAGGTAAGTATTTATTAATAGCAAAAACCCCGAATTTAAACGGCAGAATTTTGAGTTAATCGAGGTTATCGAGTTTAAAATAAGTGAAATTTTCGAAAAAATGATTTTTTATTTTTAAAGAAAACAGGTGGATTATTTTAGGTGGAAAGGAGAGGCAGAGCCCAATTAAGATTAACTGCACCGAAACCGCTTCAAATTCCGTCTCCTAAGTGCAAAGATATCGTAGTTTGTGTTGAATGCTGGTTCGCTGAGGTAAACTTTTATTGTTGGTATAATTTTCCGTTTTTCCGAGCTAGGTACGCGTGTGAGGTGTCAAAACACGCGTCTGCGCGCGGGCTAACGAACAACGGAGTATTTAGAGGTAAGCGTAGTACAATATTTTGAATTTATGGTGAAAAAACGTAATTAGCAGAAAAGTAGGTGTTTATAGAGTATTTAATTCTACCAACCAACGAGATAGATCACGAAACGCGCTCCAGCCTGTAGGTGTGGCAGGTAAGTATTTATTAATAGCAAAAACCCCGAATTTAAACGGCAGAATTTTGAGTTAATCGAGGTTATCGAGTTTAAAATAAGTGAAATTTTCGAAAAAATGATTTTTTATTTTTAAAGAAAACAGGTGGATTATTTTAGGTGGAAAGGAGAGGCAGAGCCCAATTAAGATTAACTGCACCGAAACCGCTTCAAATTCCGTCTCCTAAGTGCAAAGATATCGTAGTTTGTGTTGAATGCTGGTTCGCTGAGGTAAACTTTTATTGTTGGTATAATTTTCCGTTTTTCCGAGCTAGGTACGCGTGTGAGGTGTCAAAACACGCGTCTGCGCGCGGGCTAACGAACAACGGAGTATTTAGAGGTAAGCGTAGTACAATATTTTGAATTTATGGTGAAAAAACGTAATTAGCAGAAAAGTAGGTGTTTATAGAGTATTTAATTCTACCAACCAACGAGATAGATCACGAAACGCGCTCCAGCCTGTAGGTGTGGCAGGTAAGTATTTATTAATAGCAAAAACCCCGAATTTAAACGGCAGAATTTTGAGTTAATCGAGGTTATCGAGTTTAAAATAAGTGAAATTTTCGAAAAAATGATTTTTTATTTTTAAAGAAAACAGGTGGATTATTTTAGGTGGAAAGGAGAGGCAGAGCCCAATTAAGATTAACTGCACCGAAACCGCTTCAAATTCCGTCTCCTAAGTGCAAAGATATCGTAGTTTGTGTTGAATGCTGGTTCGCTGAGGTAAACTTTTATTGTTGGTATAATTTTCCGTTTTTCCGAGCTAGGTACGCGTGTGAGGTGTCAAAACACGCGTCTGCGCGCGGGCTAACGAACAACGGAGTATTTAGAGGTAAGCGTAGTACAATATTTTGAATTTATGGTGAAAAAACGTAATTAGCAGAAAAGTAGGTGTTTATAGAGTATTTAATTCTACCAACCAACGAGATAGATCACGAAACGCGCTCCAGCCTGTAGGTGTGGCAGGTAAGTATTTATTAATAGCAAAAACCCCGAATTTAAACGGCAGAATTTTGAGTTAATCGAGGTTATCGAGTTTAAAATAAGTGAAATTTTCGAAAAAATGATTTTTTATTTTTAAAGAAAACAGGTGGATTATTTTAGGTGGAAAGGAGAGGCAGAGCCCAATTAAGATTAACTGCACCGAAACCGCTTCAAATTCCGTCTCCTAAGTGCAAAGATATCGTAGTTTGTGTTGAATGCTGGTTCGCTGAGGTAAACTTTTATTGTTGGTATAATTTTCCGTTTTTCCGAGCTAGGTACGCGTGTGAGGTGTCAAAACACGCGTCTGCGCGCGGGCTAACGAACAACGGAGTATTTAGAGGTAAGCGTAGTACAATATTTTGAATTTATGGTGAAAAAACGTAATTAGCAGAAAAGTAGGTGTTTATAGAGTATTTAATTCTACCAACCAACGAGATAGATCACGAAACGCGCTCCAGCCTGTAGGTGTGGCAGGTAAGTATTTATTAATAGCAAAAACCCCGAATTTAAACGGCAGAATTTTGAGTTAATCGAGGTTATCGAGTTTAAAATAAGTGAAATTTTCGAAAAAAAGATTTTTTATTTTTAAAGAAAACAGGTGGATTATTTTAGGTGGAAAGGAGAGGCAGAGCCCAATTAAGATTAACTGCACCGAAACCGCTTCAAATTCCGTCTCCTAAGTGCAAAGATATCGTAGTTTGTGTTGAATGCTGGTTCGCTGAGGTAAACTTTTATTGTTGGTATAATTTTCCGTTTTTCCGAGCTAGGTACGCGTGTGAGGTGTCAAAACACGCGTCTGCGCGCGGGCTAACGAACAACGGAGTATTTAGAGGTAAGCGTAGTACAATATTTTGAATTTATGGTGAAAAAACGTAATTAGCAGAAAAGTAGGTGTTTATAGAGTATTTAATTCTACCAACCAACGAGATAGATCACGAAACGCGCTCCAGCCTGTAGGTGTGGCAGGTAAGTATTTATTAATAGCAAAAACCCCGAATTTAAACGGCAGAATTTTGAGTTAATCGAGGTTATCGAGTTTAAAATAAGTGAAATTTTCGAAAAAATGATTTTTTATTTTTAAAGAAAACAGGTGGATTATTTTAGGTGGAAAGGAGAGGCAGAGCCCAATTAAGATTAACTGCACCGAAACCGCTTCAAATTCCGTCTCCTAAGTGCAAAGATATCGTAGTTTGTGTTGAATGCTGGTTCGCTGAGGTAAACTTTTATTGTTGGTATAATTTTCCGTTTTTCCGAGCTAGGTACGCGTGTGAGGTGTCAAAACACGCGTCTGCGCGCGGGCTAACGAACAACGGAGTATTTAGAGGTAAGCGTAGTACAATATTTTGAATTTATGGTGAAAAAACGTAATTAGCAGAAAAGTAGGTGTTTATAGAGTATTTAATTCTACCAACCAACGAGATAGATCACGAAACGCGCTCCAGCCTGTAGGTGTGGCAGGTAAGTATTTATTAATAGCAAAAACCCCGAATTTAAACGGCAGAATTTTGAGTTAATCGAGGTTATCGAGTTTAAAATAAGTGAAATTTTCGAAAAAATGATTTTTTATTTTTAAAGAAAACAGGTGGATTATTTTAGGTGGAAAGGAGAGGCAGAGCCCAATTAAGATTAACTGCACCGAAACCGCTTCAAATTCCGTCTCCTAAGTGCAAAGATATCGTAGTTTGTGTTGAATGCTGGTTCGCTGAGGTAAACTTTTATTGTTGGTATAATTTTCCGTTTTTCCGAGCTAGGTACGCGTGTGAGGTGTCAAAACACGCGTCTGCGCGCGGGCTAACGAACAACGGAGTATTTAGAGGTAAGCGTAGTACAATATTTTGAATTTATGGTGAAAAAACGTAATTAGCAGAAAAGTAGGTGTTTATAGAGTATTTAATTCTACCAACCAACGAGATAGATCACGAAACGCGCTCCAGCCTGTAGGTGTGGCAGGTAAGTATTTATTAATAGCAAAAACCCCGAATTTAAACGGCAGAATTTTGAGTTAATCGAGGTTATCGAGTTTAAAATAAGTGAAATTTTCGAAAAAATGATTTTTTATTTTTAAAGAAAACAGGTGGATTATTTTAGGTGGAAAGGAGAGGCAGAGCCCAATTAAGATTAACTGCACCGAAACCGCTTCAAATTCCGTCTCCTAAGTGCAAAGATATCGTAGTTTGTGTTGAATGCTGGTTCGCTGAGGTAAACTTTTATTGTTGGTATAATTTTCCGTTTTTCCGAGCTAGGTACGCGTGTGAGGTGTCAAAACACGCGTCTGCGCGCGGGCTAACGAACAACGGAGTATTTAGAGGTAAGCGTAGTACAATATTTTGAATTTATGGTGAAAAAACGTAATTAGCAGAAAAGTAGGTGTTTATAGAGTATTTAATTCTACCAACCAACGAGATAGATCACGAAACGCGCTCCAGCCTGTAGGTGTGGCAGGTAAGTATTTATTAATAGCAAAAACCCCGAATTTAAACGGCAGAATTTTGAGTTAATCGAGGTTATCGAGTTTAAAATAAGTGAAATTTTCGAAAAAATGATTTTTTATTTTTAAAGAAAACAGGTGGATTATTTTAGGTGGAAAGGAGAGGCAGAGCCCAATTAAGATTAACTGCACCGAAACCGCTTCAAATTCCGTCTCCTAAGTGCAAAGATATCGTAGTTTGTGTTGAATGCTGGTTCGCTGAGGTAAACTTTTATTGTTGGTATAATTTTCCGTTTTTCCGAGCTAGGTACGCGTGTGAGGTGTCAAAACACGCGTCTGCGCGCGGGCTAACGAACAACGGAGTATTTAGAGGTAAGCGTAGTACAATATTTTGAATTTATGGTGAAAAAACGTAATTAGCAGAAAAGTAGGTGTTTATAGAGTATTTAATTCTACCAACCAACGAGATAGATCACGAAACGCGCTCCAGCCTGTAGGTGTGGCAGGTAAGTATTTATTAATAGCAAAAACCCCGAATTTAAACGGCAGAATTTTGAGTTAATCGAGGTTATCGAGTTTAAAATAAGTGAAATTTTCGAAAAAATGATTTTTTATTTTTAAAGAAAACAGGTGGATTATTTTAGGTGGAAAGGAGAGGCAGAGCCCAATTAAGATTAACTGCACCGAAACCGCTTCAAATTCCGTCTCCTAAGTGCAAAGATATCGTAGTTTGTGTTGAATGCTGGTTCGCTGAGGTAAACTTTTATTGTTGGTATAATTTTCCGTTTTTCCGAGCTAGGTACGCGTGTGAGGTGTCAAAACACGCGTCTGCGCGCGGGCTAACGAACAACGGAGTATTTAGAGGTAAGCGTAGTACAATATTTTGAATTTATGGTGAAAAAACGTAATTAGCAGAAAAGTAGGTGTTTATAGAGTATTTAATTCTACCAACCAACGAGATAGATCACGAAACGCGCTCCAGCCTGTAGGTGTGGCAGGTAAGTATTTATTAATAGCAAAAACCCCGAATTTAAACGGCAGAATTTTGAGTTAATCGAGGTTATCGAGTTTAAAATAAGTGAAATTTTCGAAAAAAAGATTTTTTATTTTTAAAGAAAACAGGTGGATTATTTTAGGTGGAAAGGAGAGGCAGAGCCCAATTAAGATTAACTGCACCGAAACCGCTTCAAATTCCGTCTCCTAAGTGCAAAGATATCGTAGTTTGTGTTGAATGCTGGTTCGCTGAGGTAAACTTTTATTGTTGGTATAATTTTCCGTTTTTCCGAGCTAGGTACGCGTGTGAGGTGTCAAAACACGCGTCTGCGCGCGGGCTAACGAACAACGGAGTATTTAGAGGTAAGCGTAGTACAATATTTTGAATTTATGGTGAAAAAACGTAATTAGCAGAAAAGTAGGTGTTTATAGAGTATTTAATTCTACCAACCAACGAGATAGATCACGAAACGCGCTCCAGCCTGTAGGTGTGGCAGGTAAGTATTTATTAATAGCAAAAACCCCGAATTTAAACGGCAGAATTTTGAGTTAATCGAGGTTATCGAGTTTAAAATAAGTGAAATTTTCGAAAAAATGATTTTTTATTTTTAAAGAAAACAGGTGGATTATTTTAGGTGGAAAGGAGAGGCAGAGCCCAATTAAGATTAACTGCACCGAAACCGCTTCAAATTCCGTCTCCTAAGTGCAAAGATATCGTAGTTTGTGTTGAATGCTGGTTCGCTGAGGTAAACTTTTATTGTTGGTATAATTTTCCGTTTTTCCGAGCTAGGTACGCGTGTGAGGTGTCAAAACACGCGTCTGCGCGCGGGCTAACGAACAACGGAGTATTTAGAGGTAAGCGTAGTACAATATTTTGAATTTATGGTGAAAAAACGTAATTAGCAGAAAAGTAGGTGTTTATAGAGTATTTAATTCTACCAACCAACGAGATAGATCACGAAACGCGCTCCAGCCTGTAGGTGTGGCAGGTAAGTATTTATTAATAGCAAAAACCCCGAATTTAAACGGCAGAATTTTGAGTTAATCGAGGTTATCGAGTTTAAAATAAGTGAAATTTTCGAAAAAATGATTTTTTATTTTTAAAGAAAACAGGTGGATTATTTTAGGTGGAAAGGAGAGGCAGAGCCCAATTAAGATTAACTGCACCGAAACCGCTTCAAATTCCGTCTCCTAAGTGCAAAGATATCGTAGTTTGTGTTGAATGCTGGTTCGCTGAGGTAAACTTTTATTGTTGGTATAATTTTCCGTTTTTCCGAGCTAGGTACGCGTGTGAGGTGTCAAAACACGCGTCTGCGCGCGGGCTAACGAACAACGGAGTATTTAGAGGTAAGCGTAGTACAATATTTTGAATTTATGGTGAAAAAACGTAATTAGCAGAAAAGTAGGTGTTTATAGAGTATTTAATTCTACCAACCAACGAGATAGATCACGAAACGCGCTCCAGCCTGTAGGTGTGGCAGGTAAGTATTTATTAATAGCAAAAACCCCGAATTTAAACGGCAGAATTTTGAGTTAATCGAGGTTATCGAGTTTAAAATAAGTGAAATTTTCGAAAAAATGATTTTTTATTTTTAAAGAAAACAGGTGGATTATTTTAGGTGGAAAGGAGAGGCAGAGCCCAATTAAGATTAACTGCACCGAAACCGCTTCAAATTCCGTCTCCTAAGTGCAAAGATATCGTAGTTTGTGTTGAATGCTGGTTCGCTGAGGTAAACTTTTATTGTTGGTATAATTTTCCGTTTTTCCGAGCTAGGTACGCGTGTGAGGTGTCAAAACACGCGTCTGCGCGCGGGCTAACGAACAACGGAGTATTTAGAGGTAAGCGTAGTACAATATTTTGAATTTATGGTGAAAAAACGTAATTAGCAGAAAAGTAGGTGTTTATAGAGTATTTAATTCTACCAACCAACGAGATAGATCACGAAACGCGCTCCAACCTGTAGGTGTGGCAGGTAAGTATTTATTAATAGCAAAAACCCCGAATTTAAACGGCAGAATTTTGAGTTAATCGAGGTTATCGAGTTTAAAATAAGTGAAATTTTCGAAAAAATGATTTTTTATTTTTAAAGAAAACAGGTGGATTATTTTAGGTGGAAAGGAGAGGCAGAGCCCAATTAAGATTAACTGCACCGAAACCGCTTCAAATTCCGTCTCCTAAGTGCAAAGATATCGTAGTTTGTGTTGAATGCTGGTTCGCTGAGGTAAACTTTTATTGTTGGTATAATTTTCCGTTTTTCCGAGCTAGGTACGCGTGTGAGGTGTCAAAACACGCGTCTGCGCGCGGGCTAACGAACAACGGAGTATTTAGAGGTAAGCGTAGTACAATATTTTGAATTTATGGTGAAAAAACGTAATTAGCAGAAAAGTAGGTGTTTATAGAGTATTTAATTCTACCAACCAACGAGATAGATCACGAAACGCGCTCCAGCCTGTAGGTGTGGCAGGTAAGTATTTATTAATAGCAAAAACCCCGAATTTAAACGGCAGAATTTTGAGTTAATCGAGGTTATCGAGTTTAAAATAAGTGAAATTTTCGAAAAAATGATTTTTTATTTTTAAAGAAAACAGGTGGATTATTTTAGGTGGAAAGGAGAGGCAGAGCCCAATTAAGATTAACTGCACCGAAACCGCTTCAAATTCCGTCTCCTAAGTGCAAAGATATCGTAGTTTGTGTTGAATGCTGGTTCGCTGAGGTAAACTTTTATTGTTGGTATAATTTTCCGTTTTTCCGAGCTAGGTACGCGTGTGAGGTGTCAAAACACGCGTCTGCGCGCGGGCTAACGAACAACGGAGTATTTAGAGGTAAGCGTAGTACAATATTTTGAATTTATGGTGAAAAAACGTAATTAGCAGAAAAGTAGGTGTTTATAGAGTATTTAATTCTACCAACCAACGAGATAGATCACGAAACGCGCTCCAGCCTGTAGGTGTGGCAGGTAAGTATTTATTAATAGCAAAAACCCCGAATTTAAACGGCAGAATTTTGAGTTAATCGAGGTTATCGAGTTTAAAATAAGTGAAATTTTCGAAAAAATGATTTTTTATTTTTAAAGAAAACAGGTGGATTATTTTAGGTGGAAAGGAGAGGCAGAGCCCAATTAAGATTAACTGCACCGAAACCGCTTCAAATTCCGTCTCCTAAGTGCAAAGATATCGTAGTTTGTGTTGAATGCTGGTTCGCTGAGGTAAACTTTTATTGTTGGTATAATTTTCCGTTTTTCCGAGCTAGGTACGCGTGTGAGGTGTCAAAACACGCGTCTGCGCGCGGGCTAACGAACAACGGAGTATTTAGAGGTAAGCGTAGTACAATATTTTGAATTTATGGAGAAAAACGTAATTAGCAGAAAAGTAGGTGTTTATAGAGTATTTAATTCTACCAACCAACGAGATAGATCACGAAACGCGCTCCAGCCTGTAGGTGTGGCAGGTAAGTATTTATTAATAGCAAAAACCCCGAATTTAAACGGCAGAATTTTGAGTTAATCGAGGTTATCGAGTTTAAAATAAGTGAAATTTTCGAAAAAATGATTTTTTATTTTTAAAGAAAACAGGTGGATTATTTTAGGTGGAAAGGAGAGGCAGAGCCCAATTAAGATTAACTGCACCGAAACCGCTTCAAATTCCGTCTCCTAAGTGCAAAGATATCGTAGTTTGTGTTGAATGCTGGTTCGCTGAGGTAAACTTTTATTGTTGGTATAATTTTCCGTTTTTCCGAGCTAGGTACGCGTGTGAGGTGTCAAAACACGCGTCTGCGCGCGGGCTAACGAACAACGGAGTATTTAGAGGTAAGCGTAGTACAATATTTTGAATTTATGGTGAAAAAACGTAATTAGCAGAAAAGTAGGTGTTTATAGAGTATTTAATTCTACCAACCAACGAGATAGATCACGAAACGCGCTCCAGCCTGTAGGTGTGGCAGGTAAGTATTTATTAATAGCAAAAACCCCGAATTTAAACGGCAGAATTTTGAGTTAATCGAGGTTATCGAGTTTAAAATAAGTGAAATTTTCGAAAAAATGATTTTTTATTTTTAAAGAAAACAGGTGGATTATTTTAGGTGGAAAGGAGAGGCAGAGCCCAATTAAGATTAACTGCACCGAAACCGCTTCAAATTCCGTCTCCTAAGTGCAAAGATATCGTAGTTTGTGTTGAATGCTGGTTCGCTGAGGTAAACTTTTATTGTTGGTATAATTTTCCGTTTTTCCGAGCTAGGTACGCGTGTGAGGTGTCAAAACACGCGTCTGCGCGCGGGCTAACGAACAACGGAGTATTTAGAGGTAAGCGTAGTACAATATTTTGAATTTATGGTGAAAAAACGTAATTAGCAGAAAAGTAGGTGTTTATAGAGTATTTAATTCTACCAACCAACGAGATAGATCACGAAACGCGCTCCAGCCTGTAGGTGTGGCAGGTAAGTATTTATTAATAGCAAAAACCCCGAATTTAAACGGCAGAATTTTGAGTTAATCGAGGTTATCGAGTTTAAAATAAGTGAAATTTTCGAAAAAAAGATTTTTTATTTTTAAAGAAAACAGGTGGATTATTTTAGGTGGAAAGGAGAGGCAGAGCCCAATTAAGATTAACTGCACCGAAACCGCTTCAAATTCCGTCTCCTAAGTGCAAAGATATCGTAGTTTGTGTTGAATGCTGGTTCGCTGAGGTAAACTTTTATTGTTGGTATAATTTTCCGTTTTTCCGAGCTAGGTACGCGTGTGAGGTGTCAAAACACGCGTCTGCGCGCGGGCTAACGAACAACGGAGTATTTAGAGGTAAGCGTAGTACAATATTTTGAATTTATGGTGAAAAAACGTAATTAGCAGAAAAGTAGGTGTTTATAGAGTATTTAATTCTACCAACCAACGAGATAGATCACGAAACGCGCTCCAGCCTGTAGGTGTGGCAGGTAAGTATTTATTAATAGCAAAAACCCCGAATTTAAACGGCAGAATTTTGAGTTAATCGAGGTTATCGAGTTTAAAATAAGTGAAATTTTCGAAAAAATGATTTTTTATTTTTAAAGAAAACAGGTGGATTATTTTAGGTGGAAAGGAGAGGCAGAGCCCAATTAAGATTAACTGCACCGAAACCGCTTCAAATTCCGTCTCCTAAGTGCAAAGATATCGTAGTTTGTGTTGAATGCTGGTTCGCTGAGGTAAACTTTTATTGTTGGTATAATTTTCCGTTTTTCCGAGCTAGGTACGCGTGTGAGGTGTCAAAACACGCGTCTGCGCGCGGGCTAACGAACAACGGAGTATTTAGAGGTAAGCGTAGTACAATATTTTGAATTTATGGTGAAAAAACGTAATTAGCAGAAAAGTAGGTGTTTATAGAGTATTTAATTCTACCAACCAACGAGATAGATCACGAAACGCGCTCCAGCCTGTAGGTGTGGCAGGTAAGTATTTATTAATAGCAAAAACCCCGAATTTAAACGGCAGAATTTTGAGTTAATCGAGGTTATCGAGTTTAAAATAAGTGAAATTTTCGAAAAAATGATTTTTTATTTTTAAAGAAAACAGGTGGATTATTTTAGGTGGAAAGGAGAGGCAGAGCCCAATTAAGATTAACTGCACCGAAACCGCTTCAAATTCCGTCTCCTAAGTGCAAAGATATCGTAGTTTGTGTTGAATGCTGGTTCGCTGAGGTAAACTTTTATTGTTGGTATAATTTTCCGTTTTTCCGAGCTAGGTACGCGTGTGAGGTGTCAAAACACGCGTCTGCGCGCGGGCTAACGAACAACGGAGTATTTAGAGGTAAGCGTAGTACAATATTTTGAATTTATGGTGAAAAAACGTAATTAGCAGAAAAGTAGGTGTTTATAGAGTATTTAATTCTACCAACCAACGAGATAGATCACGAAACGCGCTCCAGCCTGTAGGTGTGGCAGGTAAGTATTTATTAATAGCAAAAACCCCGAATTTAAACGGCAGAATTTTGAGTTAATCGAGGTTATCGAGTTTAAAATAAGTGAAATTTTCGAAAAAATGATTTTTTATTTTTAAAGAAAACAGGTGGATTATTTTAGGTGGAAAGGAGAGGCAGAGCCCAATTAAGATTAACTGCACCGAAACCGCTTCAAATTCCGTCTCCTAAGTGCAAAGATATCGTAGTTTGTGTTGAATGCTGGTTCGCTGAGGTAAACTTTTATTGTTGGTATAATTTTCCGTTTTTCCGAGCTAGGTACGCGTGTGAGGTGTCAAAACACGCGTCTGCGCGCGGGCTAACGAACAACGGAGTATTTAGAGGTAAGCGTAGTACAATATTTTGAATTTATGGTGAAAAAACGTAATTAGCAGAAAAGTAGGTGTTTATAGAGTATTTAATTCTACCAACCAACGAGATAGATCACGAAACGCGCTCCAGCCTGTAGGTGTGGCAGGTAAGTATTTATTAATAGCAAAAACCCCGAATTTAAACGGCAGAATTTTGAGTTAATCGAGGTTATCGAGTTTAAAATAAGTGAAATTTTCGAAAAAATGATTTTTTATTTTTAAAGAAAACAGGTGGATTATTTTAGGTGGAAAGGAGAGGCAGAGCCCAATTAAGATTAACTGCACCGAAACCGCTTCAAATTCCGTCTCCTAAGTTCAAAGATATCGTAGTTTGTGTTGAATGCTGGTTCGCTGAGGTAAACTTTTATTGTTGGTATAATTTTCCGTTTTTCCGAGCTAGGTACGCGTGTGAGGTGTCAAAACACGCGTCTGCGCGCGGGCTAACGAACAACGGAGTATTTAGAGGTAAGCGTAGTACAATATTTTGAATTTATGGTGAAAAAACGTAATTAGCAGAAAAGTAGGTGTTTATAGAGTATTTAATTCTACCAACCAACGAGATAGATCACGAAACGCGCTCCAGCCTGTAGGTGTGGCAGGTAAGTATTTATTAATAGCAAAAACCCCGAATTTAAACGGCAGAATTTTGAGTTAATCGAGGTTATCGAGTTTAAAATAAGTGAAATTTTCGAAAAAATGATTTTTTATTTTTAAAGAAAACAGGTGGATTATTTTAGGTGGAAAGGAGAGGCAGAGCCCAATTAAGATTAACTGCACCGAAACCGCTTCAAATTCCGTCTCCTAAGTGCAAAGATATCGTAGTTTGTGTTGAATGCTGGTTCGCTGAGGTAAACTTTTATTGTTGGTATAATTTTCCGTTTTTCCGAGCTAGGTACGCGTGTGAGGTGTCAAAACACGCGTCTGCGCGCGGGCTAACGAACAACGGAGTATTTAGAGGTAAGCGTAGTACAATATTTTGAATTTATGGTGAAAAAACGTAATTAGCAGAAAAGTAGGTGTTTATAGAGTATTTAATTCTACCAACCAACGAGATAGATCACGAAACGCGCTCCAGCCTGTAGGTGTGGCAGGTAAGTATTTATTAATAGCAAAAACCCCGAATTTAAACGGCAGAATTTTGAGTTAATCGAGGTTATCGAGTTTAAAATAAGTGAAATTTTCGAAAAAATGATTTTTTATTTTTAAAGAAAACAGGTGGATTATTTTAGGTGGAAAGGAGAGGCAGAGCCCAATTAAGATTAACTGCACCGAAACCGCTTCAAATTCCGTCTCCTAAGTTCAAAGATATCGTAGTTTGTGTTGAATGCTGGTTCGCTGAGGTAAACTTTTATTGTTGGTATAATTTTCCGTTTTTCCGAGCTAGGTACGCGTGTGAGGTGTCAAAACACGCGTCTGCGCGCGGGCTAACGAACAACGGAGTATTTAGAGGTAAGCGTAGTACAATATTTTGAATTTATGGTGAAAAAACGTAATTAGCAGAAAAGTAGGTGTTTATAGAGTATTTAATTCTACCAACCAACGAGATAGATCACGAAACGCGCTCCAGCCTGTAGGTGTGGCAGGTAAGTATTTATTAATAGCAAAAACCCCGAATTTAAACGGCAGAATTTTGAGTTAATCGAGGTTATCGAGTTTAAAATAAGTGAAATTTTCGAAAAAATG
>CANATY010000005.1:0-136991 GCA_947363905.1 Lithophane semibrunnea | reverse complement strand
CCGTTTAAATTCGGGGTTTTTGCTATTAATAAATACTCACCTGCCACACCTACAGGCTGGAGCGCGTTTCGTGATCTATCTCGTTGGTTGGTAGAATTAAATACTCTATAAACACCTACTTTTCTGCTAATTACGTTTTTTCACCATAAATTCAAAATATTGTACTACGCTTACCTCTAAATACTCCGTTGTTCGTTAGCCCGCGCGCAGACGCGTGTTTTGACACCTCACACGCGTACCTAGCTCGGAAAAACGGAAAATTATACCAACAATAAAAGTTTACCTCAGCGAACCAGCATTCAACACAAACTACGATATCTTTGCACTTAGGAGACGGAATTTGAAGCGGTTTCGGTGCAGTTAATCTTAATTGGGCTCTGCCTCTCCTTTCCACCTAAAATAATCCACCTGTTTTCTTTAAAAATAAAAAATCATTTTTTCGAAAATTTCACTTATTTTAAACTCGATAACCTCGATTAACTCAAAATTCTGCCGTTTAAATTCGGGGTTTTTGCTATTAATAAATACTCACCTGCCACACCTACAGGCTGGAGCGCGTTTCGTGATCTATCTCGTTGGTTGGTAGAATTAAATACTCTATAAACACCTACTTTTCTGCTAATTACGTTTTTTCACCATAAATTCAAAATATTGTACTACGCTTACCTCTAAATACTCCGTTGTTCGTTAGCCCGCGCGCAGACGCGTGTTTTGACACCTCACACGCGTACCTAGCTCGGAAAAACGGAAAATTATACCAACAATAAAAGTTTACCTCAGCGAACCAGCATTCAACACAAACTACGATATCTTTGCACTTAGGAGACGGAATTTGAAGCGGTTTCGGTGCAGTTAATCTTAATTGGGCTCTGCCTCTCCTTTCCACCTAAAATAATCCACCTGTTTTCTTTAAAAATAAAAAATCATTTTTTCGAAAATTTCACTTATTTTAAACTCGATAACCTCGATTAACTCAAAATTCTGCCGTTTAAATTCGGGGTTTTTGCTATTAATAAATACTCACCTGCCACACCTACAGGCTGGAGCGCGTTTCGTGATCTATCTCGTTGGTTGGTAGAATTAAATACTCTATAAACACCTACTTTTCTGCTAATTACGTTTTTTCACCATAAATTCAAAATATTGTACTACGCTTACCTCTAAATACTCCGTTGTTCGTTAGCCCGCGCGCAGACGCGTGTTTTGACACCTCACACGCGTACCTAGCTCGGAAAAACGGAAAATTATACCAACAATAAAAGTTTACCTCAGCGAACCAGCATTCAACACAAACTACGATATCTTTGCACTTAGGAGACGGAATTTGAAGCGGTTTCGGTGCAGTTAATCTTAATTGGGCTCTGCCTCTCCTTTCCACCTAAAATAATCCACCTGTTTTCTTTAAAAATAAAAAATCATTTTTTCGAAAATTTCACTTATTTTAAACTCGATAACCTCGATTAACTCAAAATTCTGCCGTTTAAATTCGGGGTTTTTGCTATTAATAAATACTCACCTGCCACACCTACAGGCTGGAGCGCGTTTCGTGATCTATCTCGTTGGTTGGTAGAATTAAATACTCTATAAACACCTACTTTTCTGCTAATTACGTTTTTTCACCATAAATTCAAAATATTGTACTACGCTTACCTCTAAATACTCCGTTGTTCGTTAGCCCGCGCGCAGACGCGTGTTTTGACACCTCACACGCGTACCTAGCTCGGAAAAACGGAAAATTATACCAACAATAAAAGTTTACCTCAGCGAACCAGCATTCAACACAAACTACGATATCTTTGCACTTAGGAGACGGAATTTGAAGCGGTTTCGGTGCAGTTAATCTTAATTGGGCTCTGCCTCTCCTTTCCACCTAAAATAATCCACCTGTTTTCTTTAAAAATAAAAAATCATTTTTTCGAAAATTTCACTTATTTTAAACTCGATAACCTCGATTAACTCAAAATTCTGCCGTTTAAATTCGGGGTTTTTGCTATTAATAAATACTCACCTGCCACACCTACAGGCTGGAGCGCGTTTCGTGATCTATCTCGTTGGTTGGTAGAATTAAATACTCTATAAACACCTAATTTTCTGCTAATTACGTTTTTTCACCATAAATTCAAAATATTGTACTACGCTTACCTCTAAATACTCCGTTGTTCGTTAGCCCGCGCGCAGACGCGTGTTTTGACACCTCACACGCGTACCTAGCTCGGAAAAACGGAAAATTATACCAACAATAAAAGTTTACCTCAGCGAACCAGCATTCAACACAAACTACGATATCTTTGCACTTAGGAGACGGAATTTGAAGCGGTTTCGGTGCAGTTAATCTTAATTGGGCTCTGCCTCTCCTTTCCACCTAAAATAATCCACCTGTTTTCTTTAAAAATAAAAAATCATTTTTTCGAAAATTTCACTTATTTTAAACTCGATAACCTCGATTAACTCAAAATTCTGCCGTTTAAATTCGGGGTTTTTGCTATTAATAAATACTCACCTGCCACACCTACAGGCTGGAGCGCGTTTCGTGATCTATCTCGTTGGTTGGTAGAATTAAATACTCTATAAACACCTACTTTTCTGCTAATTACGTTTTTTCACCATAAATTCAAAATATTGTACTACGCTTACCTCTAAATACTCCGTTGTTCGTTAGCCCGCGCGCAGACGCGTGTTTTGACACCTCACACGCGTACCTAGCTCGGAAAAACGGAAAATTATACCAACAATAAAAGTTTACCTCAGCGAACCAGCATTCAACACAAACTACGATATCTTTGCACTTAGGAGACGGAATTTGAAGCGGTTTCGGTGCAGTTAATCTTAATTGGGCTCTGCCTCTCCTTTCCACCTAAAATAATCCACCTGTTTTCTTTAAAAATAAAAAATCATTTTTTCGAAAATTTCACTTATTTTAAACTCGATAACCTCGATTAACTCAAAATTCTGCCGTTTAAATTCGGGGTTTTTGCTATTAATAAATACTCACCTGCCACACCTACAGGCTGGAGCGCGTTTCGTGATCTATCTCGTTGGTTGGTAGAATTAAATACTCTATAAACACCTACTTTTCTGCTAATTACGTTTTTTCACCATAAATTCAAAATATTGTACTACGCTTACCTCTAAATACTCCGTTGTTCGTTAGCCCGCGCGCAGACGCGTGTTTTGACACCTCACACGCGTACCTAGCTCGGAAAAACGGAAAATTATACCAACAATAAAAGTTTACCTCAGCGAACCAGCATTCAACACAAACTACGATATCTTTGCACTTAGGAGACGGAATTTGAAGCGGTTTCGGTGCAGTTAATCTTAATTGGGCTCTGCCTCTCCTTTCCACCTAAAATAATCCACCTGTTTTCTTTAAAAATAAAAAATCATTTTTTCGAAAATTTCACTTATTTTAAACTCGATAACCTCGATTAACTCAAAATTCTGCCGTTTAAATTCGGGGTTTTTGCTATTAATAAATACTCACCTGCCACACCTACAGGCTGGAGCGCGTTTCGTGATCTATCTCGTTGGTTGGTAGAATTAAATACTCTATAAACACCTACTTTTCTGCTAATTACGTTTTTTCACCATAAATTCAAAATATTGTACTACGCTTACCTCTAAATACTCCGTTGTTCGTTAGCCCGCGCGCAGACGCGTGTTTTGACACCTCACACGCGTACCTAGCTCGGAAAAACGGAAAATTATACCAACAATAAAAGTTTACCTCAGCGAACCAGCATTCAACACAAACTACGATATCTTTGCACTTAGGAGACGGAATTTGAAGCGGTTTCGGTGCAGTTAATCTTAATTGGGCTCTGCCTCTCCTTTCCACCTAAAATAATCCACCTGTTTTCTTTAAAAATAAAAAATCATTTTTTCGAAAATTTCACTTATTTTAAACTCGATAACCTCGATTAACTCAAAATTCTGCCGTTTAAATTCGGGGTTTTTGCTATTAATAAATACTCACCTGCCACACCTACAGGCTGGAGCGCGTTTCGTGATCTATCTCGTTGGTTGGTAGAATTAAATACTCTATAAACACCTAATTTTCTGCTAATTACGTTTTTTCACCATAAATTCAAAATATTGTACTACGCTTACCTCTAAATACTCCGTTGTTCGTTAGCCCGCGCGCAGACGCGTGTTTTGACACCTCACACGCGTACCTAGCTCGGAAAAACGGAAAATTATACCAACAATAAAAGTTTACCTCAGCGAACCAGCATTCAACACAAACTACGATATCTTTGCACTTAGGAGACGGAATTTGAAGCGGTTTCGGTGCAGTTAATCTTAATTGGGCTCTGCCTCTCCTTTCCACCTAAAATAATCCACCTGTTTTTTTTAAAAATAAAAAATCATTTTTTCGAAAATTTCACTTATTTTAAACTCGATAACCTCGATTAACTCAAAATTCTGCCGTTTAAATTCGGGGTTTTTGCTATTAATAAATACTCACCTGCCACACCTACAGGCTGGAGCGCGTTTCGTGATCTATCTCGTTGGTTGGTAGAATTAAATACTCTATAAACACCTACTTTTCTGCTAATTACGTTTTTTCACCATAAATTCAAAATATTGTACTACGCTTACCTCTAAATACTCCGTTGTTCGTTAGCCCGCGCGCAGACGCGTGTTTTGACACCTCACACGCGTACCTAGCTCGGAAAAACGGAAAATTATACCAACAATAAAAGTTTACCTCAGCGAACCAGCATTCAACACAAACTACGATATCTTTGCACTTAGGAGACGGAATTTGAAGCGGTTTCGGTGCAGTTAATCTTAATTGGGCTCTGCCTCTCCTTTCCACCTAAAATAATCCACCTGTTTTCTTTAAAAATAAAAAATCATTTTTTCGAAAATTTCACTTATTTTAAACTCGATAACCTCGATTAACTCAAAATTCTGCCGTTTAAATTCGGGGTTTTTGCTATTAATAAATACTCACCTGCCACACCTACAGGCTGGAGCGCGTTTCGTGATCTATCTCGTTGGTTGGTAGAATTAAATACTCTATAAACACCTACTTTTCTGCTAATTACGTTTTTTCACCATAAATTCAAAATATTGTACTACGCTTACCTCTAAATACTCCGTTGTTCGTTAGCCCGCGCGCAGACGCGTGTTTTGACACCTCACACGCGTACCTAGCTCGGAAAAACGGAAAATTATACCAACAATAAAAGTTTACCTCAGCGAACCAGCATTCAACACAAACTACGATATCTTTGCACTTAGGAGACGGAATTTGAAGCGGTTTCGGTGCAGTTAATCTTAATTGGGCTCTGCCTCTCCTTTCCACCTAAAATAATCCACCTGTTTTCTTTAAAAATAAAAAATCATTTTTTCGAAAATTTCACTTATTTTAAACTCGATAACCTCGATTAACTCAAAATTCTGCCGTTTAAATTCGGGGTTTTTGCTATTAATAAATACTCACCTGCCACACCTACAGGCTGGAGCGCGTTTCGTGATCTATCTCGTTGGTTGGTAGAATTAAATACTCTATAAACACCTACTTTTCTGCTAATTACGTTTTTTCACCATAAATTCAAAATATTGTACTACGCTTACCTCTAAATACTCCGTTGTTCGTTAGCCCGCGCGCAGACGCGTGTTTTGACACCTCACACGCGTACCTAGCTCGGAAAAACGGAAAATTATACCAACAATAAAAGTTTACCTCAGCGAACCAGCATTCAACACAAACTACGATATCTTTGCACTTAGGAGACGGAATTTGAAGCGGTTTCGGTGCAGTTAATCTTAATTGGGCTCTGCCTCTCCTTTCCACCTAAAATAATCCACCTGTTTTCTTTAAAAATAAAAAATCATTTTTTCGAAAATTTCACTTATTTTAAACTCGATAACCTCGATTAACTCAAAATTCTGCCGTTTAAATTCGGGGTTTTTGCTATTAATAAATACTCACCTGCCACACCTACAGGCTGGAGCGCGTTTCGTGATCTATCTCGTTGGTTGGTAGAATTAAATACTCTATAAACACCTACTTTTCTGCTAATTACGTTTTTTCACCATAAATTCAAAATATTGTACTACGCTTACCTCTAAATACTCCGTTGTTCGTTAGCCCGCGCGCAGACGCGTGTTTTGACACCTCACACGCGTACCTAGCTCGGAAAAACGGAAAATTATACCAACAATAAAAGTTTACCTCAGCGAACCAGCATTCAACACAAACTACGATATCTTTGCACTTAGGAGACGGAATTTGAAGCGGTTTCGGTGCAGTTAATCTTAATTGGGCTCTGCCTCTCCTTTCCACCTAAAATAATCCACCTGTTTTCTTTAAAAATAAAAAATCATTTTTTCGAAAATTTCACTTATTTTAAACTCGATAACCTCGATTAACTCAAAATTCTGCCGTTTAAATTCGGGGTTTTTGCTATTAATAAATACTCACCTGCCACACCTACAGGCTGGAGCGCGTTTCGTGATCTATCTCGTTGGTTGGTAGAATTAAATACTCTATAAACACCTACTTTTCTGCTAATTACGTTTTTTCACCATAAATTCAAAATATTGTACTACGCTTACCTCTAAATACTCCGTTGTTCGTTAGCCCGCGCGCAGACGCGTGTTTTGACACCTCACACGCGTACCTAGCTCGGAAAAACGGAAAATTATACCAACAATAAAAGTTTACCTCAGCGAACCAGCATTCAACACAAACTACGATATCTTTGCACTTAGGAGACGGAATTTGAAGCGGTTTCGGTGCAGTTAATCTTAATTGGGCTCTGCCTCTCCTTTCCACCTAAAATAATCCACCTGTTTTCTTTAAAAATAAAAAATCATTTTTTCGAAAATTTCACTTATTTTAAACTCGATAACCTCGATTAACTCAAAATTCTGCCGTTTAAATTCGGGGTTTTTGCTATTAATAAATACTCACCTGCCACACCTACAGGCTGGAGCGCGTTTCGTGATCTATCTCGTTGGTTGGTAGAATTAAATACTCTATAAACACCTACTTTTCTGCTAATTACGTTTTTTCACCATAAATTCAAAATATTGTACTACGCTTACCTCTAAATACTCCGTTGTTCGTTAGCCCGCGCGCAGACGCGTGTTTTGACACCTCACACGCGTACCTAGCTCGGAAAAACGGAAAATTATACCAACAATAAAAGTTTACCTCAGCGAACCAGCATTCAACACAAACTACGATATCTTTGCACTTAGGAGACGGAATTTGAAGCGGTTTCGGTGCAGTTAATCTTAATTGGGCTCTGCCTCTCCTTTCCACCTAAAATAATCCACCTGTTTTCTTTAAAAATAAAAAATCATTTTTTCGAAAATTTCACTTATTTTAAACTCGATAACCTCGATTAACTCAAAATTCTGCCGTTTAAATTCGGGGTTTTTGCTATTAATAAATACTCACCTGCCACACCTACAGGCTGGAGCGCGTTTCGTGATCTATCTCGTTGGTTGGTAGAATTAAATACTCTATAAACACCTACTTTTCTGCTAATTACGTTTTTTCACCATAAATTCAAAATATTGTACTACGCTTACCTCTAAATACTCCGTTGTTCGTTAGCCCGCGCGCAGACGCGTGTTTTGACACCTCACACGCGTACCTAGCTCGGAAAAACGGAAAATTATACCAACAATAAAAGTTTACCTCAGCGAACCAGCATTCAACACAAACTACGATATCTTTGCACTTAGGAGACGGAATTTGAAGCGGTTTCGGTGCAGTTAATCTTAATTGGGCTCTGCCTCTCCTTTCCACCTAAAATAATCCACCTGTTTTCTTTAAAAATAAAAAATCATTTTTTCGAAAATTTCACTTATTTTAAACTCGATAACCTCGATTAACTCAAAATTCTGCCGTTTAAATTCGGGGTTTTTGCTATTAATAAATACTCACCTGCCACACCTACAGGCTGGAGTGCGTTTCGTGATCTATCTCGTTGGTTGGTAGAATTAAATACTCTATAAACACCTACTTTTCTGCTAATTACGTTTTTTCACCATAAATTCAAAATATTGTACTACGCTTACCTCTAAATACTCCGTTGTTCGTTAGCCCGCGCGCAGACGCGTGTTTTGACACCTCACACGCGTACCTAGCTCGGAAAAACGGAAAATTATACCAACAATAAAAGTTTACCTCAGCGAACCAGCATTCAACACAAGCTACGATATCTTTGCACTTAGGAGACGGAATTTGAAGCGGTTTCGGTGCAGTTAATCTTAATTGGGCTCTGCCTCTCCTTTCCACCTAAAATAATCCACCTGTTTTCTTTAAAAATAAAAAATCATTTTTTCGAAAATTTCACTTATTTTAAACTCGATAACCTCGATTAACTCAAAATTCTGCCGTTTAAATTCGGGGTTTTTGCTATTAATAAATACTTACCTGCCACACCTACAGGCTGGAGCGCGTTTCGTGATCTATCTCGTTGGTTGGTAGAATTAAATACTCTATAAACACCTACTTTTCTGCTAATTACGTTTTTTCACCATAAATTCAAAATATTGTACTACGCTTACCTCTAAATACTCCGTTGTTCGTTAGCCCGCGCGCAGACGCGTGTTTTGACACCTCACACGCGTACCTAGCTCGGAAAAACGGAAAATTATACCAACAATAAAAGTTTACCTCAGCGAACCAGCATTCAACACAAACTACGATATCTTTGCACTTAGGAGACGGAATTTGAAGCGGTTTCGGTGCAGTTAATCTTAATTGGGCTCTGCCTCTCCTTTCCACCTAAAATAATCCACCTGTTTTCTTTAAAAATAAAAAATCATTTTTTCGAAAATTTCACTTATTTTAAACTCGATAACCTAGATTAACTCAAAATTCTGCCGTTTAAATTCGGGGTTTTTGCTATTAATAAATACTCACCTGCCACACCTACAGGCTGGAGCGCGTTTCGTGATCTATCTCGTTGGTTGGTAGAATTAAATACTCTATAAACACCTACTTTTCTGCTAATTACGTTTTTTCACCATAAATTCAAAATATTGTACTACGCTTACCTCTAAATACTCCGTTGTTCGTTAGCCCGCGCGCAGACGCGTGTTTTGACACCTCACACGCGTACCTAGCTCGGAAAAACGGAAAATTATACCAACAATAAAAGTTTACCTCAGCGAACCAGCATTCAACACAAACTACGATATCTTTGCACTTAGGAGACGGAATTTGAAGCGGTTTCGGTGCAGTTAATCTTAATTGGGCTCTGCCTCTCCTTTCCACCTAAAATAATCCACCTGTTTTCTTTAAAAATAAAAAATCATTTTTTCGAAAATTTCACTTATTTTAAACTCGATAACCTCGATTAACTCAAAATTCTGCCGTTTAAATTCGGGGTTTTTGCTATTAATAAATACTCACCTGCCACACCTACAGGCTGGAGCGCGTTTCGTGATCTATCTCGTTGGTTGGTAGAATTAAATACTCTATAAACACCTACTTTTCTGCTAATTACGTTTTTTCACCATAAATTCAAAATATTGTACTACGCTTACCTCTAAATACTCCGTTGTTCGTTAGCCCGCGCGCAGACGCGTGTTTTGACACCTCACACGCGTACCTAGCTCGGAAAAACGGAAAATTATACCAACAATAAAAGTTTACCTCAGCGAACCAGCATTCAACACAAGCTACGATATCTTTGCACTTAGGAGACGGAATTTGAAGCGGTTTCGGTGCAGTTAATCTTAATTGGGCTCTGCCTCTCCTTTCCACCTAAAATAATCCACCTGTTTTCTTTAAAAATAAAAAATCATTTTTTCGAAAATTTCACTTATTTTAAACTCGATAACCTCGATTAACTCAAAATTCTGCCGTTTAAATTCGGGGTTTTTGCTATTAATAAATACTTACCTGCCACACCTACAGGCTGGAGCGCGTTTCGTGATCTATCTCGTTGGTTGGTAGAATTAAATACTCTATAAACACCTACTTTTCTGCTAATTACGTTTTTTCACCATAAATTCAAAATATTGTACTACGCTTACCTCTAAATACTCCGTTGTTCGTTAGCCCGCGCGCAGACGCGTGTTTTGACACCTCACACGCGTACCTAGCTCGGAAAAACGGAAAATTATACCAACAATAAAAGTTTACCTCAGCGAACCAGCATTCAACACAAACTACGATATCTTTGCACTTAGGAGACGGAATTTGAAGCGGTTTCGGTGCAGTTAATCTTAATTGGGCTCTGCCTCTCCTTTCCACCTAAAATAATCCACCTGTTTTCTTTAAAAATAAAAAATCATTTTTTCGAAAATTTCACTTATTTTAAACTCGATAACCTAGATTAACTCAAAATTCTGCCGTTTAAATTCGGGGTTTTTGCTATTAATAAATACAAACTACGATATCTTTGCACTTAGGAGACGGAATTTGAAGCGGTTTCGGTGCAGTTAATCTTAATTGGGCTCTGCCTCTCCTTTCCACCTAAAATAATCCACCTGTTTTCTTTAAAAATAAAAAATCATTTTTTCGAAAATTTCACTTATTTTAAACTCGATAACCTCGATTAACTCAAAATTCTGCCGTTTAAATTCGGGGTTTTTGCTATTAATAAATACTCACCTGCCACACCTACAGGCTGGAGCGCGTTTCGTGATCTATCTCGTTGGTTGGTAGAATTAAATACTCTATAAACACCTACTTTTCTGCTAATTACGTTTTTTCACCATAAATTCAAAATATTGTACTACGCTTACCTCTAAATACTCCGTTGTTCGTTAGCCCGCGCGCAGACGCGTGTTTTGACACCTCACACGCGTACCTAGCTCGGAAAATCGGAAAATTATACCAACAATAAAAGTTTACCTCAGCGAACCAGCATTCAACACAAACTACGATATCTTTGCACTTAGGAGACGGAATTTGAAGCGGTTTCGGTGCAGTTAATCTTAATTGGGCTCTGCCTCTCCTTTCCACCTAAAATAATCCACCTGTTTTCTTTAAAAATAAAAAATCATTTTTTCGAAAATTTCACTTATTTTAAACTCGATAACCTCGATTAACTCAAAATTCTGCCGTTTAAATTCGGGGTTTTTGCTATTAATAAATACTCACCTGCCACACCTACAGGCTGGAGCGCGTTTCGTGATCTATCTCGTTGGTTGGTAGAATTAAATACTCTATAAACACCTACTTTTCTGCTAATTACGTTTTTTCACCATAAATTCAAAATATTGTACTACGCTTACCTCTAAATACTCCGTTGTTCGTTAGCCCGCGCGCAGACGCGTGTTTTGACACCTCACACGCGTACCTAGCTCGGAAAAACGGAAAATTATACCAACAATAAAAGTTTACCTCAGCGAACCAGCATTCAACACAAACTACGATATCTTTGCACTTAGGAGACGGAATTTGAAGCGGTTTCGGTGCAGTTAATCTTAATTGGGCTCTGCCTCTCCTTTCCACCTAAAATAATCCACCTGTTTTCTTTAAAAATAAAAAATCATTTTTTCGAAAATTTCACTTATTTTAAACTCGATAACCTCGATTAACTCAAAATTCTGCCGTTTAAATTCGGGGTTTTTGCTATTAATAAATACTCACCTGCCACACCTACAGGCTGGAGCGCGTTTCGTGATCTATCTCGTTGGTTGGTAGAATTAAATACTCTATAAACACCTACTTTTCTGCTAATTACGTTTTTTCACCATAAATTCAAAATATTGTACTACGCTTACCTCTAAATACTCCGTTGTTCGTTAGCCCGCGCGCAGACGCGTGTTTTGACACCTCACACGCGTACCTAGCTCGGAAAAACGGAAAATTATACCAACAATAAAAGTTTACCTCAGCGAACCAGCATTCAACACAAACTACGATATCTTTGCACTTAGGAGACGGAATTTGAAGCGGTTTCGGTGCAGTTAATCTTAATTGGGCTCTGCCTCTCCTTTCCACCTAAAATAATCCACCTGTTTTCTTTAAAAATAAAAAATCATTTTTTCGAAAATTTCACTTATTTTAAACTCGATAACCTCGATTAACTCAAAATTCTGCCGTTTAAATTCGGGGTTTTTGCTATTAATAAATACTCACCTGCCACACCTACAGGCTGGAGCGCGTTTCGTGATCTATCTCGTTGGTTGGTAGAATTAAATACTCTATAAACACCTACTTTTCTGCTAATTACGTTTTTTCACCATAAATTCAAAATATTGTACTACGCTTACCTCTAAATACTCCGTTGTTCGTTAGCCCGCGCGCAGACGCGTGTTTTGACACCTCACACGCGTACCTAGCTCGGAAAAACGGAAAATTATACCAACAATAAAAGTTTACCTCAGCGAACCAGCATTCAACACAAACTACGATATCTTTGCACTTAGGAGACGGAATTTGAAGCGGTTTCGGTGCAGTTAATCTTAATTGGGCTCTGCCTCTCCTTTCCACCTAAAATAATCCACCTGTTTTCTTTAAAAATAAAAAATCATTTTTTCGAAAATTTCACTTATTTTAAACTCGATAACCTCGATTAACTCAAAATTCTGCCGTTTAAATTCGGGGTTTTTGCTATTAATAAATACTCACCTGCCACACCTACAGGCTGGAGCGCGTTTCGTGATCTATCTCGTTGGTTGGTAGAATTAAATACTCTATAAACACCTACTTTTCTGCTAATTACGTTTTTTCACCATAAATTCAAAATATTGTACTACGCTTACCTCTAAATACTCCGTTGTTCGTTAGCCCGCGCGCAGACGCGTGTTTTGACACCTCACACGCGTACCTAGCTCGGAAAAACGGAAAATTATACCAACAATAAAAGTTTACCTCAGCGAACCAGCATTCAACACAAACTACGATATCTTTGCACTTAGGAGACGGAATTTGAAGCGGTTTCGGTGCAGTTAATCTTAATTGGGCTCTGCCTCTCCTTTCCACCTAAAATAATCCACCTGTTTTCTTTAAAAATAAAAAATCATTTTTTCGAAAATTTCACTTATTTTAAACTCGATAACCTCGATTAACTCAAAATTCTGCCGTTTAAATTCGGGGTTTTTGCTATTAATAAATACTCACCTGCCACACCTACAGGCTGGAGCGCGTTTCGTGATCTATCTCGTTGGTTGGTAGAATTAAATACTCTATAAACACCTACTTTTCTGCTAATTACGTTTTTTCACCATAAATTCAAAATATTGTACTACGCTTACCTCTAAATACTCCGTTGTTCGTTAGCCCGCGCGCAGACGCGTGTTTTGACACCTCACACGCGTACCTAGCTCGGAAAAACGGAAAATTATACCAACAATAAAAGTTTACCTCAGCGAACCAGCATTCAACACAAACTACGATATCTTTGCACTTAGGAGACGGAATTTGAAGCGGTTTCGGTGCAGTTAATCTTAATTGGGCTCTGCCTCTCCTTTCCACCTAAAATAATCCACCTGTTTTCTTTAAAAATAAAAAATCATTTTTTCGAAAATTTCACTTATTTTAAACTCGATAACCTCGATTAACTCAAAATTCTGCCGTTTAAATTCGGGGTTTTTGCTATTAATAAATACTCACCTGCCACACCTACAGGCTGGAGCGCGTTTCGTGATCTATCTCGTTGGTTGGTAGAATTAAATACTCTATAAACACCTAATTTTCTGCTAATTACGTTTTTTCACCATAAATTCAAAATATTGTACTACGCTTACCTCTAAATACTCCGTTGTTCGTTAGCCCGCGCGCAGACGCGTGTTTTGACACCTCACACGCGTACCTAGCTCGGAAAAACGGAAAATTATACCAACAATAAAAGTTTACCTCAGCGAACCAGCATTCAACACAAACTACGATATCTTTGCACTTAGGAGACGGAATTTGAAGCGGTTTCGGTGCAGTTAATCTTAATTGGGCTCTGCCTCTCCTTTCCACCTAAAATAATCCACCTGTTTTCTTTAAAAATAAAAAATCATTTTTTCGAAAATTTCACTTATTTTAAACTCGATAACCTCGATTAACTCAAAATTCTGCCGTTTAAATTCGGGGTTTTTGCTATTAATAAATACTCACCTGCCACACCTACAGGCTGGAGCGCGTTTCGTGATCTATCTCGTTGGTTGGTAGAATTAAATACTCTATAAACACCTAATTTTCTGCTAATTACGTTTTTTCACCATAAATTCAAAATATTGTACTACGCTTACCTCTAAATACTCCGTTGTTCGTTAGCCCGCGCGCAGACGCGTGTTTTGACACCTCACACGCGTACCTAGCTCGGAAAAACGGAAAATTATACCAACAATAAAAGTTTACCTCAGCGAACCAGCATTCAACACAAACTACGATATCTTTGCACTTAGGAGACGGAATTTGAAGCGGTTTCGGTGCAGTTAATCTTAATTGGGCTCTGCCTCTCCTTTCCACCTAAAATAATCCACCTGTTTTCTTTAAAAATAAAAAATCATTTTTTCGAAAATTTCACTTATTTTAAACTCGATAACCTCGATTAACTCAAAATTCTGCCGTTTAAATTCGGGGTTTTTGCTATTAATAAATACTCACCTGCCACACCTACAGGCTGGAGCGCGTTTCGTGATCTATCTCGTTGGTTGGTAGAATTAAATACTCTATAAACACCTAATTTTCTGCTAATTACGTTTTTTCACCATAAATTCAAAATATTGTACTACGCTTACCTCTAAATACTCCGTTGTTCGTTAGCCCGCGCGCAGACGCGTGTTTTGACACCTCACACGCGTACCTAGCTCGGAAAAACGGAAAATTATACCAACAATAAAAGTTTACCTCAGCGAACCAGCATTCAACACAAACTACGATATCTTTGCACTTAGGAGACGGAATTTGAAGCGGTTTCGGTGCAGTTAATCTTAATTGGGCTCTGCCTCTCCTTTCCACCTAAAATAATCCACCTGTTTTCTTTAAAAATAAAAAATCATTTTTTCGAAAATTTCACTTATTTTAAACTCGATAACCTCGATTAACTCAAAATTCTGCCGTTTAAATTCGGGGTTTTTGCTATTAATAAATACTCACCTGCCACACCTACAGGCTGGAGCGCGTTTCGTGATCTATCTCGTTGGTTGGTAGAATTAAATACTCTATAAACACCTACTTTTCTGCTAATTACGTTTTTTCACCATAAATTCAAAATATTGTACTACGCTTACCTCTAAATACTCCGTTGTTCGTTAGCCCGCGCGCAGACGCGTGTTTTGACACCTCACACGCGTACCTAGCTCGGAAAAACGGAAAATTATACCAACAATAAAAGTTTACCTCAGCGAACCAGCATTCAACACAAACTACGATATCTTTGCACTTAGGAGACGGAATTTGAAGCGGTTTCGGTGCAGTTAATCTTAATTGGGCTCTGCCTCTCCTTTCCACCTAAAATAATCCACCTGTTTTCTTTAAAAATAAAAAATCATTTTTTCGAAAATTTCACTTATTTTAAACTCGATAACCTCGATTAACTCAAAATTCTGCCGTTTAAATTCGGGGTTTTTGCTATTAATAAATACTCACCTGCCACACCTACAGGCTGGAGCGCGTTTCGTGATCTATCTCGTTGGTTGGTAGAATTAAATACTCTATAAACACCTACTTTTCTGCTAATTACGTTTTTTCACCATAAATTCAAAATATTGTACTACGCTTACCTCTAAATACTCCGTTGTTCGTTAGCCCGCGCGCAGACGCGTGTTTTGACACCTCACACGCGTACCTAGCTCGGAAAAACGGAAAATTATACCAACAATAAAAGTTTACCTCAGCGAACCAGCATTCAACACAAACTACGATATCTTTGCACTTAGGAGACGGAATTTGAAGCGGTTTCGGTGCAGTTAATCTTAATTGGGCTCTGCCTCTCCTTTCCACCTAAAATAATCCACCTGTTTTCTTTAAAAATAAAAAATCATTTTTTCGAAAATTTCACTTATTTTAAACTCGATAACCTCGATTAACTCAAAATTCTGCCGTTTAAATTCGGGGTTTTTGCTATTAATAAATACTCACCTGCCACACCTACAGGCTGGAGCGCGTTTCGTGATCTATCTCGTTGGTTGGTAGAATTAAATACTCTATAAACACCTAATTTTCTGCTAATTACGTTTTTTCACCATAAATTCAAAATATTGTACTACGCTTACCTCTAAATACTCCGTTGTTCGTTAGCCCGCGCGCAGACGCGTGTTTTGACACCTCACACGCGTACCTAGCTCGGAAAAACGGAAAATTATACCAACAATAAAAGTTTACCTCAGCGAACCAGCATTCAACACAAACTACGATATCTTTGCACTTAGGAGACGGAATTTGAAGCGGTTTCGGTGCAGTTAATCTTAATTGGGCTCTGCCTCTCCTTTCCACCTAAAATAATCCACCTGTTTTCTTTAAAAATAAAAAATCATTTTTTCGAAAATTTCACTTATTTTAAACTCGATAACCTCGATTAACTCAAAATTCTGCCGTTTAAATTCGGGGTTTTTGCTATTAATAAATACTCACCTGCCACACCTACAGGCTGGAGCGCGTTTCGTGATCTATCTCGTTGGTTGGTAGAATTAAATACTCTATAAACACCTACTTTTCTGCTAATTACGTTTTTTCACCATAAATTCAAAATATTGTACTACGCTTACCTCTAAATACTCCGTTGTTCGTTAGCCCGCGCGCAGACGCGTGTTTTGACACCTCACACGCGTACCTAGCTCGGAAAAACGGAAAATTATACCAACAATAAAAGTTTACCTCAGCGAACCAGCATTCAACACAAACTACGATATCTTTGCACTTAGGAGACGGAATTTGAAGCGGTTTCGGTGCAGTTAATCTTAATTGGGCTCTGCCTCTCCTTTCCACCTAAAATAATCCACCTGTTTTCTTTAAAAATAAAAAATCATTTTTTCGAAAATTTCACTTATTTTAAACTCGATAACCTCGATTAACTCAAAATTCTGCCGTTTAAATTCGGGGTTTTTGCTATTAATAAATACTCACCTGCCACACCTACAGGCTGGAGCGCGTTTCGTGATCTATCTCGTTGGTTGGTAGAATTAAATACTCTATAAACACCTAATTTTCTGCTAATTACGTTTTTTCACCATAAATTCAAAATATTGTACTACGCTTACCTCTAAATACTCCGTTGTTCGTTAGCCCGCGCGCAGACGCGTGTTTTGACACCTCACACGCGTACCTAGCTCGGAAAAACGGAAAATTATACCAACAATAAAAGTTTACCTCAGCGAACCAGCATTCAACACAAACTACGATATCTTTGCACTTAGGAGACGGAATTTGAAGCGGTTTCGGTGCAGTTAATCTTAATTGGGCTCTGCCTCTCCTTTCCACCTAAAATAATCCACCTGTTTTCTTTAAAAATAAAAAATCATTTTTTCGAAAATTTCACTTATTTTAAACTCGATAACCTCGATTAACTCAAAATTCTGCCGTTTAAATTCGGGGTTTTTGCTATTAATAAATACTCACCTGCCACACCTACAGGCTGGAGCGCGTTTCGTGATCTATCTCGTTGGTTGGTAGAATTAAATACTCTATAAACACCTACTTTTCTGCTAATTACGTTTTTTCACCATAAATTCAAAATATTGTACTACGCTTACCTCTAAATACTCCGTTGTTCGTTAGCCCGCGCGCAGACGCGTGTTTTGACACCTCACACGCGTACCTAGCTCGGAAAAACGGAAAATTATACCAACAATAAAAGTTTACCTCAGCGAACCAGCATTCAACACAAACTACGATATCTTTGCACTTAGGAGACGGAATTTGAAGCGGTTTCGGTGCAGTTAATCTTAATTGGGCTCTGCCTCTCCTTTCCACCTAAAATAATCCACCTGTTTTCTTTAAAAATAAAAAATCATTTTTTCGAAAATTTCACTTATTTTAAACTCGATAACCTCGATTAACTCAAAATTCTGCCGTTTAAATTCGGGGTTTTTGCTATTAATAAATACTCACCTGCCACACCTACAGGCTGGAGCGCGTTTCGTGATCTATCTCGTTGGTTGGTAGAATTAAATACTCTATAAACACCTACTTTTCTGCTAATTACGTTTTTTCACCATAAATTCAAAATATTGTACTACGCTTACCTCTAAATACTCCGTTGTTCGTTAGCCCGCGCGCAGACGCGTGTTTTGACACCTCACACGCGTACCTAGCTCGGAAAAACGGAAAATTATACCAACAATAAAAGTTTACCTCAGCGAACCAGCATTCAACACAAACTACGATATCTTTGCACTTAGGAGACGGAATTTGAAGCGGTTTCGGTGCAGTTAATCTTAATTGGGCTCTGCCTCTCCTTTCCACCTAAAATAATCCACCTGTTTTCTTTAAAAATAAAAAATCATTTTTTCGAAAATTTCACTTATTTTAAACTCGATAACCTCGATTAACTCAAAATTCTGCCGTTTAAATTCGGGGTTTTTGCTATTAATAAATACTCACCTGCCACACCTACAGGCTGGAGCGCGTTTCGTGATCTATCTCGTTGGTTGGTAGAATTAAATACTCTATAAACACCTACTTTTCTGCTAATTACGTTTTTTCACCATAAATTCAAAATATTGTACTACGCTTACCTCTAAATACTCCGTTGTTCGTTAGCCCGCGCGCAGACGCGTGTTTTGACACCTCACACGCGTACCTAGCTCGGAAAAACGGAAAATTATACCAACAATAAAAGTTTACCTCAGCGAACCAGCATTCAACACAAACTACGATATCTTTGCACTTAGGAGACGGAATTTGAAGCGGTTTCGGTGCAGTTAATCTTAATTGGGCTCTGCCTCTCCTTTCCACCTAAAATAATCCACCTGTTTTCTTTAAAAATAAAAAATCATTTTTTCGAAAATTTCACTTATTTTAAACTCGATAACCTCGATTAACTCAAAATTCTGCCGTTTAAATTCGGGGTTTTTGCTATTAATAAATACTCACCTGCCACACCTACAGGCTGGAGCGCGTTTCGTGATCTATCTCGTTGGTTGGTAGAATTAAATACTCTATAAACACCTACTTTTCTGCTAATTACGTTTTTTCACCATAAATTCAAAATATTGTACTACGCTTACCTCTAAATACTCCGTTGTTCGTTAGCCCGCGCGCAGACGCGTGTTTTGACACCTCACACGCGTACCTAGCTCGGAAAAACGGAAAATTATACCAACAATAAAAGTTTACCTCAGCGAACCAGCATTCAACACAAACTACGATATCTTTGCACTTAGGAGACGGAATTTGAAGCGGTTTCGGTGCAGTTAATCTTAATTGGGCTCTGCCTCTCCTTTCCACCTAAAATAATCCACCTGTTTTCTTTAAAAATAAAAAATCATTTTTTCGAAAATTTCACTTATTTTAAACTCGATAACCTCGATTAACTCAAAATTCTGCCGTTTAAATTCGGGGTTTTTGCTATTAATAAATACTCACCTGCCACACCTACAGGCTGGAGCGCGTTTCGTGATCTATCTCGTTGGTTGGTAGAATTAAATACTCTATAAACACCTACTTTTCTGCTAATTACGTTTTTTCACCATAAATTCAAAATATTGTACTACGCTTACCTCTAAATACTCCGTTGTTCGTTAGCCCGCGCGCAGACGCGTGTTTTGACACCTCACACGCGTACCTAGCTCGGAAAAACGGAAAATTATACCAACAATAAAAGTTTACCTCAGCGAACCAGCATTCAACACAAACTACGATATCTTTGCACTTAGGAGACGGAATTTGAAGCGGTTTCGGTGCAGTTAATCTTAATTGGGCTCTGCCTCTCCTTTCCACCTAAAATAATCCACCTGTTTTCTTTAAAAATAAAAAATCATTTTTTCGAAAATTTCACTTATTTTAAACTCGATAACCTCGATTAACTCAAAATTCTGCCGTTTAAATTCGGGGTTTTTGCTATTAATAAATACTCACCTGCCACACCTACAGGCTGGAGCGCGTTTCGTGATCTATCTCGTTGGTTGGTAGAATTAAATACTCTATAAACACCTACTTTTCTGCTAATTACGTTTTTTCACCATAAATTCAAAATATTGTACTACGCTTACCTCTAAATACTCCGTTGTTCGTTAGCCCGCGCGCAGACGCGTGTTTTGACACCTCACACGCGTACCTAGCTCGGAAAAACGGAAAATTATACCAACAATAAAAGTTTACCTCAGCGAACCAGCATTCAACACAAACTACGATATCTTTGCACTTAGGAGACGGAATTTGAAGCGGTTTCGGTGCAGTTAATCTTAATTGGGCTCTGCCTCTCCTTTCCACCTAAAATAATCCACCTGTTTTCTTTAAAAATAAAAAATCATTTTTTCGAAAATTTCACTTATTTTAAACTCGATAACCTCGATTAACTCAAAATTCTGCCGTTTAAATTCGGGGTTTTTGCTATTAATAAATACTCACCTGCCACACCTACAGGCTGGAGCGCGTTTCGTGATCTATCTCGTTGGTTGGTAGAATTAAATACTCTATAAACACCTACTTTTCTGCTAATTACGTTTTTTCACCATAAATTCAAAATATTGTACTACGCTTACCTCTAAATACTCCGTTGTTCGTTAGCCCGCGCGCAGACGCGTGTTTTGACACCTCACACGCGTACCTAGCTCGGAAAAACGGAAAATTATACCAACAATAAAAGTTTACCTCAGCGAACCAGCATTCAACACAAGCTACGATATCTTTGCACTTAGGAGACGGAATTTGAAGCGGTTTCGGTGCAGTTAATCTTAATTGGGCTCTGCCTCTCCTTTCCACCTAAAATAATCCACCTGTTTTCTTTAAAAATAAAAAATCATTTTTTCGAAAATTTCACTTATTTTAAACTCGATAACCTCGATTAACTCAAAATTCTGCCGTTTAAATTCGGGGTTTTTGCTATTAATAAATACTTACCTGCCACACCTACAGGCTGGAGCGCGTTTCGTGATCTATCTCGTTGGTTGGTAGAATTAAATACTCTATAAACACCTACTTTTCTGCTAATTACGTTTTTTCACCATAAATTCAAAATATTGTACTACGCTTACCTCTAAATACTCCGTTGTTCGTTAGCCCGCGCGCAGACGCGTGTTTTGACACCTCACACGCGTACCTAGCTCGGAAAAACGGAAAATTATACCAACAATAAAAGTTTACCTCAGCGAACCAGCATTCAACACAAACTACGATATCTTTGCACTTAGGAGACGGAATTTGAAGCGGTTTCGGTGCAGTTAATCTTAATTGGGCTCTGCCTCTCCTTTCCACCTAAAATAATCCACCTGTTTTCTTTAAAAATAAAAAATCATTTTTTCGAAAATTTCACTTATTTTAAACTCGATAACCTAGATTAACTCAAAATTCTGCCGTTTAAATTCGGGGTTTTTGCTATTAATAAATACTCACCTGCCACACCTACAGGCTGGAGCGCGTTTCGTGATCTATCTCGTTGGTTGGTAGAATTAAATACTCTATAAACACCTACTTTTCTGCTAATTACGTTTTTTCACCATAAATTCAAAATATTGTACTACGCTTACCTCTAAATACTCCGTTGTTCGTTAGCCCGCGCGCAGACGCGTGTTTTGACACCTCACACGCGTACCTAGCTCGGAAAAACGGAAAATTATACCAACAATAAAAGTTTACCTCAGCGAACCAGCATTCAACACAAACTACGATATCTTTGCACTTAGGAGACGGAATTTGAAGCGGTTTCGGTGCAGTTAATCTTAATTGGGCTCTGCCTCTCCTTTCCACCTAAAATAATCCACCTGTTTTCTTTAAAAATAAAAAATCATTTTTTCGAAAATTTCACTTATTTTAAACTCGATAACCTCGATTAACTCAAAATTCTGCCGTTTAAATTCGGGGTTTTTGCTATTAATAAATACTCACCTGCCACACCTACAGGCTGGAGCGCGTTTCGTGATCTATCTCGTTGGTTGGTAGAATTAAATACTCTATAAACACCTACTTTTCTGCTAATTACGTTTTTTCACCATAAATTCAAAATATTGTACTACGCTTACCTCTAAATACTCCGTTGTTCGTTAGCCCGCGCGCAGACGCGTGTTTTGACACCTCACACGCGTACCTAGCTCGGAAAAACGGAAAATTATACCAACAATAAAAGTTTACCTCAGCGAACCAGCATTCAACACAAGCTACGATATCTTTGCACTTAGGAGACGGAATTTGAAGCGGTTTCGGTGCAGTTAATCTTAATTGGGCTCTGCCTCTCCTTTCCACCTAAAATAATCCACCTGTTTTCTTTAAAAATAAAAAATCATTTTTTCGAAAATTTCACTTATTTTAAACTCGATAACCTCGATTAACTCAAAATTCTGCCGTTTAAATTCGGGGTTTTTGCTATTAATAAATACTTACCTGCCACACCTACAGGCTGGAGCGCGTTTCGTGATCTATCTCGTTGGTTGGTAGAATTAAATACTCTATAAACACCTACTTTTCTGCTAATTACGTTTTTTCACCATAAATTCAAAATATTGTACTACGCTTACCTCTAAATACTCCGTTGTTCGTTAGCCCGCGCGCAGACGCGTGTTTTGACACCTCACACGCGTACCTAGCTCGGAAAAACGGAAAATTATACCAACAATAAAAGTTTACCTCAGCGAACCAGCATTCAACACAAACTACGATATCTTTGCACTTAGGAGACGGAATTTGAAGCGGTTTCGGTGCAGTTAATCTTAATTGGGCTCTGCCTCTCCTTTCCACCTAAAATAATCCACCTGTTTTCTTTAAAAATAAAAAATCATTTTTTCGAAAATTTCACTTATTTTAAACTCGATAACCTCGATTAACTCAAAATTCTGCCGTTTAAATTCGGGGTTTTTGCTATTAATAAATACTCACCTGCCACACCTACAGGCTGGAGCGCGTTTCGTGATCTATCTCGTTGGTTGGTAGAATTAAATACTCTATAAACACCTACTTTTCTGCTAATTACGTTTTTTCACCATAAATTCAAAATATTGTACTACGCTTACCTCTAAATACTCCGTTGTTCGTTAGCCCGCGCGCAGACGCGTGTTTTGACACCTCACACGCGTACCTAGCTCGGAAAAACGGAAAATTATACCAACAATAAAAGTTTACCTCAGCGAACCAGCATTCAACACAAACTACGATATCTTTGCACTTAGGAGACGGAATTTGAAGCGGTTTCGGTGCAGTTAATCTTAATTGGGCTCTGCCTCTCCTTTCCACCTAAAATAATCCACCTGTTTTCTTTAAAAATAAAAAATCATTTTTTCGAAAATTTCACTTATTTTAAACTCGATAACCTAGATTAACTCAAAATTCTGCCGTTTAAATTCGGGGTTTTTGCTATTAATAAATACTCACCTGCCACACCTACAGGCTGGAGCGCGTTTCGTGATCTATCTCGTTGGTTGGTAGAATTAAATACTCTATAAACACCTACTTTTCTGCTAATTACGTTTTTTCACCATAAATTCAAAATATTGTACTACGCTTACCTCTAAATACTCCGTTGTTCGTTAGCCCGCGCGCAGACGCGTGTTTTGACACCTCACACGCGTACCTAGCTCGGAAAAACGGAAAATTATACCAACAATAAAAGTTTACCTCAGCGAACCAGCATTCAACACAAACTACGATATCTTTGCACTTAGGAGACGGAATTTGAAGCGGTTTCGGTGCAGTTAATCTTAATTGGGCTCTGCCTCTCCTTTCCACCTAAAATAATCCACCTGTTTTCTTTAAAAATAAAAAATCATTTTTTCGAAAATTTCACTTATTTTAAACTCGATAACCTCGATTAACTCAAAATTCTGCCGTTTAAATTCGGGGTTTTTGCTATTAATAAATACTCACCTGCCACACCTACAGGCTGGAGCGCGTTTCGTGATCTATCTCGTTGGTTGGTAGAATTAAATACTCTATAAACACCTACTTTTCTGCTAATTACGTTTTTTCACCATAAATTCAAAATATTGTACTACGCTTACCTCTAAATACTCCGTTGTTCGTTAGCCCGCGCGCAGACGCGTGTTTTGACACCTCACACGCGTACCTAGCTCGGAAAAACGGAAAATTATACCAACAATAAAAGTTTACCTCAGCGAACCAGCATTCAACACAAACTACGATATCTTTGCACTTAGGAGACGGAATTTGAAGCGGTTTCGGTGCAGTTAATCTTAATTGGGCTCTGCCTCTCCTTTCCACCTAAAATAATCCACCTGTTTTCTTTAAAAATAAAAAATCATTTTTTCGAAAATTTCACTTATTTTAAACTCGATAACCTCGATTAACTCAAAATTCTGCCGTTTAAATTCGGGGTTTTTGCTATTAATAAATACTCACCTGCCACACCTACAGGCTGGAGCGCGTTTCGTGATCTATCTCGTTGGTTGGTAGAATTAAATACTCTATAAACACCTACTTTTCTGCTAATTACGTTTTTTCACCATAAATTCAAAATATTGTACTACGCTTACCTCTAAATACTCCGTTGTTCGTTAGCCCGCGCGCAGACGCGTGTTTTGACACCTCACACGCGTACCTAGCTCGGAAAAACGGAAAATTATACCAACAATAAAAGTTTACCTCAGCGAACCAGCATTCAACACAAACTACGATATCTTTGCACTTAGGAGACGGAATTTGAAGCGGTTTCGGTGCAGTTAATCTTAATTGGGCTCTGCCTCTCCTTTCCACCTAAAATAATCCACCTGTTTTCTTTAAAAATAAAAAATCATTTTTTCGAAAATTTCACTTATTTTAAACTCGATAACCTCGATTAACTCAAAATTCTGCCGTTTAAATTCGGGGTTTTTGCTATTAATAAATACTCACCTGCCACACCTACAGGCTGGAGCGCGTTTCGTGATCTATCTCGTTGGTTGGTAGAATTAAATACTCTATAAACACCTACTTTTCTGCTAATTACGTTTTTTCACCATAAATTCAAAATATTGTACTACGCTTACCTCTAAATACTCCGTTGTTCGTTAGCCCGCGCGCAGACGCGTGTTTTGACACCTCACACGCGTACCTAGCTCGGAAAAACGGAAAATTATACCAACAATAAAAGTTTACCTCAGCGAACCAGCATTCAACACAAACTACGATATCTTTGCACTTAGGAGACGGAATTTGAAGCGGTTTCGGTGCAGTTAATCTTAATTGGGCTCTGCCTCTCCTTTCCACCTAAAATAATCCACCTGTTTTCTTTAAAAATAAAAAATCATTTTTTCGAAAATTTCACTTATTTTAAACTCGATAACCTCGATTAACTCAAAATTCTGCCGTTTAAATTCGGGGTTTTTGCTATTAATAAATACTCACCTGCCACACCTACAGGCTGGAGCGCGTTTCGTGATCTATCTCGTTGGTTGGTAGAATTAAATACTCTATAAACACCTACTTTTCTGCTAATTACGTTTTTTCACCATAAATTCAAAATATTGTACTACGCTTACCTCTAAATACTCCGTTGTTCGTTAGCCCGCGCGCAGACGCGTGTTTTGACACCTCACACGCGTACCTAGCTCGGAAAAACGGAAAATTATACCAACAATAAAAGTTTACCTCAGCGAACCAGCATTCAACACAAACTACGATATCTTTGCACTTAGGAGACGGAATTTGAAGCGGTTTCGGTGCAGTTAATCTTAATTGGGCTCTGCCTCTCCTTTCCACCTAAAATAATCCACCTGTTTTCTTTAAAAATAAAAAATCATTTTTTCGAAAATTTCACTTATTTTAAACTCGATAACCTCGATTAACTCAAAATTCTGCCGTTTAAATTCGGGGTTTTTGCTATTAATAAATACTCACCTGCCACACCTACAGGCTGGAGCGCGTTTCGTGATCTATCTCGTTGGTTGGTAGAATTAAATACTCTATAAACACCTACTTTTCTGCTAATTACGTTTTTTCACCATAAATTCAAAATATTGTACTACGCTTACCTCTAAATACTCCGTTGTTCGTTAGCCCGCGCGCAGACGCGTGTTTTGACACCTCACACGCGTACCTAGCTCGGAAAAACGGAAAATTATACCAACAATAAAAGTTTACCTCAGCGAACCAGCATTCAACACAAACTACGATATCTTTGCACTTAGGAGACGGAATTTGAAGCGGTTTCGGTGCAGTTAATCTTAATTGGGCTCTGCCTCTCCTTTCCACCTAAAATAATCCACCTGTTTTCTTTAAAAATAAAAAATCATTTTTTCGAAAATTTCACTTATTTTAAACTCGATAACCTCGATTAACTCAAAATTCTGCCGTTTAAATTCGGGGTTTTTGCTATTAATAAATACTCACCTGCCACACCTACAGGCTGGAGCGCGTTTCGTGATCTATCTCGTTGGTTGGTAGAATTAAATACTCTATAAACACCTACTTTTCTGCTAATTACGTTTTTTCACCATAAATTCAAAATATTGTACTACGCTTACCTCTAAATACTCCGTTGTTCGTTAGCCCGCGCGCAGACGCGTGTTTTGACACCTCACACGCGTACCTAGCTCGGAAAAACGGAAAATTATACCAACAATAAAAGTTTACCTCAGCGAACCAGCATTCAACACAAACTACGATATCTTTGCACTTAGGAGACGGAATTTGAAGCGGTTTCGGTGCAGTTAATCTTAATTGGGCTCTGCCTCTCCTTTCCACCTAAAATAATCCACCTGTTTTCTTTAAAAATAAAAAATCATTTTTTCGAAAATTTCACTTATTTTAAACTCGATAACCTCGATTAACTCAAAATTCTGCCGTTTAAATTCGGGGTTTTTGCTATTAATAAATACTCACCTGCCACACCTACAGGCTGGAGCGCGTTTCGTGATCTATCTCGTTGGTTGGTAGAATTAAATACTCTATAAACACCTACTTTTCTGCTAATTACGTTTTTTCACCATAAATTCAAAATATTGTACTACGCTTACCTCTAAATACTCCGTTGTTCGTTAGCCCGCGCGCAGACGCGTGTTTTGACACCTCACACGCGTACCTAGCTCGGAAAAACGGAAAATTATACCAACAATAAAAGTTTACCTCAGCGAACCAGCATTCAACACAAACTACGATATCTTTGCACTTAGGAGACGGAATTTGAAGCGGTTTCGGTGCAGTTAATCTTAATTGGGCTCTGCCTCTCCTTTCCACCTAAAATAATCCACCTGTTTTCTTTAAAAATAAAAAATCATTTTTTCGAAAATTTCACTTATTTTAAACTCGATAACCTCGATTAACTCAAAATTCTGCCGTTTAAATTCGGGGTTTTTGCTATTAATAAATACTCACCTGCCACACCTACAGGCTGGAGCGCGTTTCGTGATCTATCTCGTTGGTTGGTAGAATTAAATACTCTATAAACACCTACTTTTCTGCTAATTACGTTTTTTCACCATAAATTCAAAATATTGTACTACGCTTACCTCTAAATACTCCGTTGTTCGTTAGCCCGCGCGCAGACGCGTGTTTTGACACCTCACACGCGTACCTAGCTCGGAAAAACGGAAAATTATACCAACAATAAAAGTTTACCTCAGCGAACCAGCATTCAACACAAACTACGATATCTTTGCACTTAGGAGACGGAATTTGAAGCGGTTTCGGTGCAGTTAATCTTAATTGGGCTCTGCCTCTCCTTTCCACCTAAAATAATCCACCTGTTTTCTTTAAAAATAAAAAATCATTTTTTCGAAAATTTCACTTATTTTAAACTCGATAACCTCGATTAACTCAAAATTCTGCCGTTTAAATTCGGGGTTTTTGCTATTAATAAATACTCACCTGCCACACCTACAGGCTGGAGCGCGTTTCGTGATCTATCTCGTTGGTTGGTAGAATTAAATACTCTATAAACACCTACTTTTCTGCTAATTACGTTTTTTCACCATAAATTCAAAATATTGTACTACGCTTACCTCTAAATACTCCGTTGTTCGTTAGCCCGCGCGCAGACGCGTGTTTTGACACCTCACACGCGTACCTAGCTCGGAAAAACGGAAAATTATACCAACAATAAAAGTTTACCTCAGCGAACCAGCATTCAACACAAACTACGATATCTTTGCACTTAGGAGACGGAATTTGAAGCGGTTTCGGTGCAGTTAATCTTAATTGGGCTCTGCCTCTCCTTTCCACCTAAAATAATCCACCTGTTTTCTTTAAAAATAAAAAATCATTTTTTCGAAAATTTCACTTATTTTAAACTCGATAACCTCGATTAACTCAAAATTCTGCCGTTTAAATTCGGGGTTTTTGCTATTAATAAATACTCACCTGCCACACCTACAGGCTGGAGCGCGTTTCGTGATCTATCTCGTTGGTTGGTAGAATTAAATACTCTATAAACACCTACTTTTCTGCTAATTACGTTTTTTCACCATAAATTCAAAATATTGTACTACGCTTACCTCTAAATACTCCGTTGTTCGCTAGCCCGCGCGCAGACGCGTGTTTTGACACCTCACACGCGTACCTAGCTCGGAAAAACGGAAAATTATACCAACAATAAAAGTTTACCTCAGCGAACCAGCATTCAACACAAACTACGATATCTTTGCACTTAGGAGACGGAATTTGAAGCGGTTTCGGTGCAGTTAATCTTAATTGGGCTCTGCCTCTCCTTTCCACCTAAAATAATCCACCTGTTTTCTTTAAAAATAAAAAATCATTTTTTCGAAAATTTCACTTATTTTAAACTCGATAACCTCGATTAACTCAAAATTCTGCCGTTTAAATTCGGGGTTTTTGCTATTAATAAATACTCACCTGCCACACCTACAGGCTGGAGCGCGTTTCGTGATCTATCTCGTTGGTTGGTAGAATTAAATACTCTATAAACACCTACTTTTCTGCTAATTACGTTTTTTCACCATAAATTCAAAATATTGTACTACGCTTACCTCTAAATACTCCGTTGTTCGTTAGCCCGCGCGCAGACGCGTGTTTTGACACCTCACACGCGTACCTAGCTCGGAAAAACGGAAAATTATACCAACAATAAAAGTTTACCTCAGCGAACCAGCATTCAACACAAACTACGATATCTTTGCACTTAGGAGACGGAATTTGAAGCGGTTTCGGTGCAGTTAATCTTAATTGGGCTCTGCCTCTCCTTTCCACCTAAAATAATCCACCTGTTTTCTTTAAAAATAAAAAATCATTTTTTCGAAAATTTCACTTATTTTAAACTCGATAACCTCGATTAACTCAAAATTCTGCCGTTTAAATTCGGGGTTTTTGCTATTAATAAATACTCACCTGCCACACCTACAGGCTGGAGCGCGTTTCGTGATCTATCTCGTTGGTTGGTAGAATTAAATACTCTATAAACACCTACTTTTCTGCTAATTACGTTTTTTCACCATAAATTCAAAATATTGTACTACGCTTACCTCTAAATACTCCGTTGTTCGTTAGCCCGCGCGCAGACGCGTGTTTTGACACCTCACACGCGTACCTAGCTCGGAAAAACGGAAAATTATACCAACAATAAAAGTTTACCTCAGCGAACCAGCATTCAACACAAACTACGATATCTTTGCACTTAGGAGACGGAATTTGAAGCGGTTTCGGTGCAGTTAATCTTAATTGGGCTCTGCCTCTCCTTTCCACCTAAAATAATCCACCTGTTTTCTTTAAAAATAAAAAATCATTTTTTCGAAAATTTCACTTATTTTAAACTCGATAACCTCGATTAACTAAAAATTCTGCCGTTTAAATTCGGGGTTTTTGCTATTAATAAATACTCACCTGCCACACCTACAGGCTGGAGCGCGTTTCGTGATCTATCTCGTTGGTTGGTAGAATTAAATACTCTATAAACACCTACTTTTCTGCTAATTACGTTTTTTCACCATAAATTCAAAATATTGTACTACGCTTACCTCTAAATACTCCGTTGTTCGTTAGCCCGCGCGCAGACGCGTGTTTTGACACCTCACACGCGTACCTAGCTCGGAAAAACGGAAAATTATACCAACAATAAAAGTTTACCTCAGCGAACCAGCATTCAACACAAACTACGATATCTTTGCACTTAGGAGACGGAATTTGAAGCGGTTTCGGTGCAGTTAATCTTAATTGGGCTCTGCCTCTCCTTTCCACCTAAAATAATCCACCTGTTTTCTTTAAAAATAAAAAATCATTTTTTCGAAAATTTCACTTATTTTAAACTCGATAACCTCGATTAACTCAAAATTCTGCCGTTTAAATTCGGGGTTTTTGCTATTAATAAATACTCACCTGCCACACCTACAGGCTGGAGCGCGTTTCGTGATCTATCTCGTTGGTTGGTAGAATTAAATACTCTATAAACACCTACTTTTCTGCTAATTACGTTTTTTCACCATAAATTCAAAATATTGTACTACGCTTACCTCTAAATACTCCGTTGTTCGTTAGCCCGCGCGCAGACGCGTGTTTTGACACCTCACACGCGTACCTAGCTCGGAAAAACGGAAAATTATACCAACAATAAAAGTTTACCTCAGCGAACCAGCATTCAACACAAACTACGATATCTTTGCACTTAGGAGACGGAATTTGAAGCGGTTTCGGTGCAGTTAATCTTAATTGGGCTCTGCCTCTCCTTTCCACCTAAAATAATCCACCTGTTTTCTTTAAAAATAAAAAATCATTTTTTCGAAAATTTCACTTATTTTAAACTCGATAACCTCGATTAACTCAAAATTCTGCCGTTTAAATTCGGGGTTTTTGCTATTAATAAATACTCACCTGCCACACCTACAGGCTGGAGCGCGTTTCGTGATCTATCTCGTTGGTTGGTAGAATTAAATACTCTATAAACACCTACTTTTCTGCTAATTACGTTTTTTCACCATAAATTCAAAATATTGTACTACGCTTACCTCTAAATACTCCGTTGTTCGTTAGCCCGCGCGCAGACGCGTGTTTTGACACCTCACACGCGTACCTAGCTCGGAAAAACGGAAAATTATACCAACAATAAAAGTTTACCTCAGCGAACCAGCATTCAACACAAACTACGATATCTTTGCACTTAGGAGACGGAATTTGAAGCGGTTTCGGTGCAGTTAATCTTAATTGGGCTCTGCCTCTCCTTTCCACCTAAAATAATCCACCTGTTTTCTTTAAAAATAAAAAATCATTTTTTCGAAAATTTCACTTATTTTAAACTCGATAACCTCGATTAACTCAAAATTCTGCCGTTTAAATTCGGGGTTTTTGCTATTAATAAATACTCACCTGCCACACCTACAGGCTGGAGCGCGTTTCGTGATCTATCTCGTTGGTTGGTAGAATTAAATACTCTATAAACACCTACTTTTCTGCTAATTACGTTTTTTCACCATAAATTCAAAATATTGTACTACGCTTACCTCTAAATACTCCGTTGTTCGTTAGCCCGCGCGCAGACGCGTGTTTTGACACCTCACACGCGTACCTAGCTCGGAAAAACGGAAAATTATACCAACAATAAAAGTTTACCTCAGCGAACCAGCATTCAACACAAACTACGATATCTTTGCACTTAGGAGACGGAATTTGAAGCGGTTTCGGTGCAGTTAATCTTAATTGGGCTCTGCCTCTCCTTTCCACCTAAAATAATCCACCTGTTTTCTTTAAAAATAAAAAATCATTTTTTCGAAAATTTCACTTATTTTAAACTCGATAACCTCGATTAACTCAAAATTCTGCCGTTTAAATTCGGGGTTTTTGCTATTAATAAATACTCACCTGCCACACCTACAGGCTGGAGCGCGTTTCGTGATCTATCTCGTTGGTTGGTAGAATTAAATACTCTATAAACACCTACTTTTCTGCTAATTACGTTTTTTCACCATAAATTCAAAATATTGTACTACGCTTACCTCTAAATACTCCGTTGTTCGTTAGCCCGCGCGCAGACGCGTGTTTTGACACCTCACACGCGTACCTAGCTCGGAAAAACGGAAAATTATACCAACAATAAAAGTTTACCTCAGCGAACCAGCATTCAACACAAACTACGATATCTTTGCACTTAGGAGACGGAATTTGAAGCGGTTTCGGTGCAGTTAATCTTAATTGGGCTCTGCCTCTCCTTTCCACCTAAAATAATCCACCTGTTTTCTTTAAAAATAAAAAATCATTTTTTCGAAAATTTCACTTATTTTAAACTCGATAACCTCGATTAACTCAAAATTCTGCCGTTTAAATTCGGGGTTTTTGCTATTAATAAATACTCACCTGCCACACCTACAGGCTGGAGCGCGTTTCGTGATCTATCTCGTTGGTTGGTAGAATTAAATACTCTATAAACACCTACTTTTCTGCTAATTACGTTTTTTCACCATAAATTCAAAATATTGTACTACGCTTACCTCTAAATACTCCGTTGTTCGTTAGCCCGCGCGCAGACGCGTGTTTTGACACCTCACACGCGTACCTAGCTCGGAAAAACGGAAAATTATACCAACAATAAAAGTTTACCTCAGCGAACCAGCATTCAACACAAACTACGATATCTTTGCACTTAGGAGACGGAATTTGAAGCGGTTTCGGTGCAGTTAATCTTAATTGGGCTCTGCCTCTCCTTTCCACCTAAAATAATCCACCTGTTTTCTTTAAAAATAAAAAATCATTTTTTCGAAAATTTCACTTATTTTAAACTCGATAACCTCGATTAACTCAAAATTCTGCCGTTTAAATTCGGGGTTTTTGCTATTAATAAATACTCACCTGCCACACCTACAGGCTGGAGCGCGTTTCGTGATCTATCTCGTTGGTTGGTAGAATTAAATACTCTATAAACACCTACTTTTCTGCTAATTACGTTTTTTCACCATAAATTCAAAATATTGTACTACGCTTACCTCTAAATACTCCGTTGTTCGTTAGCCCGCGCGCAGACGCGTGTTTTGACACCTCACACGCGTACCTAGCTCGGAAAAACGGAAAATTATACCAACAATAAAAGTTTACCTCAGCGAACCAGCATTCAACACAAACTACGATATCTTTGCACTTAGGAGACGGAATTTGAAGCGGTTTCGGTGCAGTTAATCTTAATTGGGCTCTGCCTCTCCTTTCCACCTAAAATAATCCACCTGTTTTCTTTAAAAATAAAAAATCATTTTTTCGAAAATTTCACTTATTTTAAACTCGATAACCTCGATTAACTCAAAATTCTGCCGTTTAAATTCGGGGTTTTTGCTATTAATAAATACTCACCTGCCACACCTACAGGCTGGAGCGCGTTTCGTGATCTATCTCGTTGGTTGGTAGAATTAAATACTCTATAAACACCTACTTTTCTGCTAATTACGTTTTTTCACCATAAATTCAAAATATTGTACTACGCTTACCTCTAAATACTCCGTTGTTCGTTAGCCCGCGCGCAGACGCGTGTTTTGACACCTCACACGCGTACCTAGCTCGGAAAAACGGAAAATTATACCAACAATAAAAGTTTACCTCAGCGAACCAGCATTCAACACAAACTACGATATCTTTGCACTTAGGAGACGGAATTTGAAGCGGTTTCGGTGCAGTTAATCTTAATTGGGCTCTGCCTCTCCTTTCCACCTAAAATAATCCACCTGTTTTCTTTAAAAATAAAAAATCATTTTTTCGAAAATTTCACTTATTTTAAACTCGATAACCTCGATTAACTCAAAATTCTGCCGTTTAAATTCGGGGTTTTTGCTATTAATAAATACTCACCTGCCACACCTACAGGCTGGAGCGCGTTTCGTGATCTATCTCGTTGGTTGGTAGAATTAAATACTCTATAAACACCTACTTTTCTGCTAATTACGTTTTTTCACCATAAATTCAAAATATTGTACTACGCTTACCTCTAAATACTCCGTTGTTCGTTAGCCCGCGCGCAGACGCGTGTTTTGACACCTCACACGCGTACCTAGCTCGGAAAAACGGAAAATTATACCAACAATAAAAGTTTACCTCAGCGAACCAGCATTCAACACAAACTACGATATCTTTGCACTTAGGAGACGGAATTTGAAGCGGTTTCGGTGCAGTTAATCTTAATTGGGCTCTGCCTCTCCTTTCCACCTAAAATAATCCACCTGTTTTCTTTAAAAATAAAAAATCATTTTTTCGAAAATTTCACTTATTTTAAACTCGATAACCTCGATTAACTCAAAATTCTGCCGTTTAAATTCGGGGTTTTTGCTATTAATAAATACTCACCTGCCACACCTACAGGCTGGAGCGCGTTTCGTGATCTATCTCGTCGGTTGGTAGAATTAAATACTCTATAAACACCTACTTTTCTGCTAATTACGTTTTTTCACCATAAATTCAAAATATTGTACTACGCTTACCTCTAAATACTCCGTTGTTCGTTAGCCCGCGCGCAGACGCGTGTTTTGACACCTCACACGCGTACCTAGCTCGGAAAAACGGAAAATTATACCAACAATAAAAGTTTACCTCAGCGAACCAGCATTCAACACAAACTACGATATCTTTGCACTTAGGAGACGGAATTTGAAGCGGTTTCGGTGCAGTTAATCTTAATTGGGCTCTGCCTCTCCTTTCCACCTAAAATAATCCACCTGTTTTCTTTAAAAATAAAAAATCATTTTTTCGAAAATTTCACTTATTTTAAACTCGATAACCTCGATTAACTCAAAATTCTGCCGTTTAAATTCGGGGTTTTTGCTATTAATAAATACTCACCTGCCACACCTACAGGCTGGAGCGCGTTTCGTGATCTATCTCGTTGGTTGGTAGAATTAAATACTCTATAAACACCTACTTTTCTGCTAATTACGTTTTTTCACCATAAATTCAAAATATTGTACTACGCTTACCTCTAAATACTCCGTTGTTCGTTAGCCCGCGCGCAGACGCGTGTTTTGACACCTCACACGCGTACCTAGCTCGGAAAAACGGAAAATTATACCAACAATAAAAGTTTACCTCAGCGAACCAGCATTCAACACAAACTACGATATCTTTGCACTTAGGAGACGGAATTTGAAGCGGTTTCGGTGCAGTTAATCTTAATTGGGCTCTGCCTCTCCTTTCCACCTAAAATAATCCACCTGTTTTCTTTAAAAATAAAAAATCATTTTTTCGAAAATTTCACTTATTTTAAACTCGATAACCTCGATTAACTCAAAATTCTGCCGTTTAAATTCGGGGTTTTTGCTATTAATAAATACTCACCTGCCACACCTACAGGCTGGAGCGCGTTTCGTGATCTATCTCGTTGGTTGGTAGAATTAAATACTCTATAAACACCTACTTTTCTGCTAATTACGTTTTTTCACCATAAATTCAAAATATTGTACTACGCTTACCTCTAAATACTCCGTTGTTCGTTAGCCCGCGCGCAGACGCGTGTTTTGACACCTCACACGCGTACCTAGCTCGGAAAAACGGAAAATTATACCAACAATAAAAGTTTACCTCAGCGAACCAGCATTCAACACAAACTACGATATCTTTGCACTTAGGAGACGGAATTTGAAGCGGTTTCGGTGCAGTTAATCTTAATTGGGCTCTGCCTCTCCTTTCCACCTAAAATAATCCACCTGTTTTCTTTAAAAATAAAAAATCATTTTTTCGAAAATTTCACTTATTTTAAACTCGATAACCTCGATTAACTCAAAATTCTGCCGTTTAAATTCGGGGTTTTTGCTATTAATAAATACTCACCTGCCACACCTACAGGCTGGAGCGCGTTTCGTGATCTATCTCGTTGGTTGGTAGAATTAAATACTCTATAAACACCTACTTTTCTGCTAATTACGTTTTTTCACCATAAATTCAAAATATTGTACTACGCTTACCTCTAAATACTCCGTTGTTCGTTAGCCCGCGCGCAGACGCGTGTTTTGACACCTCACACGCGTACCTAGCTCGGAAAAACGGAAAATTATACCAACAATAAAAGTTTACCTCAGCGAACCAGCATTCAACACAAACTACGATATCTTTGCACTTAGGAGACGGAATTTGAAGCGGTTTCGGTGCAGTTAATCTTAATTGGGCTCTGCCTCTCCTTTCCACCTAAAATAATCCACCTGTTTTCTTTAAAAATAAAAAATCATTTTTTCGAAAATTTCACTTATTTTAAACTCGATAACCTCGATTAACTCAAAATTCTGCCGTTTAAATTCGGGGTTTTTGCTATTAATAAATACTTACCTGCCACACCTACAGGCTGGAGCGCGTTTCGTGATCTATGTCGTTGGTTGGTAGAATTAAATACTCTATAAACACCTACTTTTCTGCTAATTACGTTTTTTCACCATAAATTCAAAATATTGTACTACGCTTACCTCTAAATACTCCGTTGTTCGTTAGCCCGCGCGCAGACGCGTGTTTTGACACCTCACACGCGTACCTAGCTCGGAAAAACGGAAAATTATACCAACAATAAAAGTTTACCTCAGCGAACCAGCATTCAACACAAACTACGATATCTTTGCACTTAGGAGACGGAATTTGAAGCGGTTTCGGTGCAGTTAATCTTAATTGGGCTCTGCCTCTCCTTTCCACCTAAAATAATCCACCTGTTTTCTTTAAAAATAAAAAATCATTTTTTCGAAAATTTCACTTATTTTAAACTCGATAACCTCGATTAACTCAAAATTCTGCCGTTTAAATTCGGGGTTTTTGCTATTAATAAATACTCACCTGCCACACCTACAGGCTGGAGCGCGTTTCGTGATCTATCTCGTTGGTTGGTAGAATTAAATACTCTATAAACACCTACTTTTCTGCTAATTACGTTTTTTCACCATAAATTCAAAATATTGTACTACGCTTACCTCTAAATACTCCGTTGTTCGTTAGCCCGCGCGCAGACGCGTGTTTTGACACCTCACACGCGTACCTAGCTCGGAAAAACGGAAAATTATACCAACAATAAAAGTTTACCTCAGCGAACCAGCATTCAACACAAACTACGATATCTTTGCACTTAGGAGACGGAATTTGAAGCGGTTTCGGTGCAGTTAATCTTAATTGGGCTCTGCCTCTCCTTTCCACCTAAAATAATCCACCTGTTTTCTTTAAAAATAAAAAATCATTTTTTCGAAAATTTCACTTATTTTAAACTCGATAACCTCGATTAACTCAAAATTCTGCCGTTTAAATTCGGGGTTTTTGCTATTAATAAATACTCACCTGCCACACCTACAGGCTGGAGCGCGTTTCGTGATCTATCTCGTTGGTTGGTAGAATTAAATACTCTATAAACACCTACTTTTCTGCTAATTACGTTTTTTCACCATAAATTCAAAATATTGTACTACGCTTACCTCTAAATACTCCGTTGTTCGTTAGCCCGCGCGCAGACGCGTGTTTTGACACCTCACACGCGTACCTAGCTCGGAAAAACGGAAAATTATACCAACAATAAAAGTTTACCTCAGCGAACCAGCATTCAACACAAACTACGATATCTTTGCACTTAGGAGACGGAATTTGAAGCGGTTTCGGTGCAGTTAATCTTAATTGGGCTCTGCCTCTCCTTTCCACCTAAAATAATCCACCTGTTTTCTTTAAAAATAAAAAATCATTTTTTCGAAAATTTCACTTATTTTAAACTCGATAACCTCGATTAACTCAAAATTCTGCCGTTTAAATTCGGGGTTTTTGCTATTAATAAATACTCACCTGCCACACCTACAGGCTGGAGCGCGTTTCGTGATCTATCTCGTTGGTTGGTAGAATTAAATACTCTATAAACACCTACTTTTCTGCTAATTACGTTTTTTCACCATAAATTCAAAATATTGTACTACGCTTACCTCTAAATACTCCGTTGTTCGTTAGCCCGCGCGCAGACGCGTGTTTTGACACCTCACACGCGTACCTAGCTCGGAAAAACGGAAAATTATACCAACAATAAAAGTTTACCTCAGCGAACCAGCATTCAACACAAACTACGATATCTTTGCACTTAGGAGACGGAATTTGAAGCGGTTTCGGTGCAGTTAATCTTAATTGGGCTCTGCCTCTCCTTTCCACCTAAAATAATCCACCTGTTTTCTTTAAAAATAAAAAATCATTTTTTCGAAAATTTCACTTATTTTAAACTCGATAACCTCGATTAACTAAAAATTCTGCCGTTTAAATTCGGGGTTTTTGCTATTAATAAATACTCACCTGCCACACCTACAGGCTGGAGCGCGTTTCGTGATCTATCTCGTTGGTTGGTAGAATTAAATACTCTATAAACACCTACTTTTCTGCTAATTACGTTTTTTCACCATAAATTCAAAATATTGTACTACGCTTACCTCTAAATACTCCGTTGTTCGTTAGCCCGCGCGCAGACGCGTGTTTTGACACCTCACACGCGTACCTAGCTCGGAAAAACGGAAAATTATACCAACAATAAAAGTTTACCTCAGCGAACCAGCATTCAACACAAACTACGATATCTTTGCACTTAGGAGACGGAATTTGAAGCGGTTTCGGTGCAGTTAATCTTAATTGGGCTCTGCCTCTCCTTTCCACCTAAAATAATCCACCTGTTTTCTTTAAAAATAAAAAATCATTTTTTCGAAAATTTCACTTATTTTAAACTCGATAACCTCGATTAACTCAAAATTCTGCCGTTTAAATTCGGGGTTTTTGCTATTAATAAATACTCACCTGCCACACCTACAGGCTGGAGCGCGTTTCGTGATCTATCTCGTTGGTTGGTAGAATTAAATACTCTATAAACACCTACTTTTCTGCTAATTACGTTTTTTCACCATAAATTCAAAATATTGTACTACGCTTACCTCTAAATACTCCGTTGTTCGTTAGCCCGCGCGCAGACGCGTGTTTTGACACCTCACACGCGTACCTAGCTCGGAAAAACGGAAAATTATACCAACAATAAAAGTTTACCTCAGCGAACCAGCATTCAACACAAACTACGATATCTTTGCACTTAGGAGACGGAATTTGAAGCGGTTTCGGTGCAGTTAATCTTAATTGGGCTCTGCCTCTCCTTTCCACCTAAAATAATCCACCTGTTTTCTTTAAAAATAAAAAATCATTTTTTCGAAAATTTCACTTATTTTAAACTCGATAACCTCGATTAACTCAAAATTCTGCCGTTTAAATTCGGGGTTTTTGCTATTAATAAATACTCACCTGCCACACCTACAGGCTGGAGCGCGTTTCGTGATCTATCTCGTTGGTTGGTAGAATTAAATACTCTATAAACACCTACTTTTCTGCTAATTACGTTTTTTCACCATAAATTCAAAATATTGTACTACGCTTACCTCTAAATACTCCGTTGTTCGTTAGCCCGCGCGCAGACGCGTGTTTTGACACCTCACACGCGTACCTAGCTCGGAAAAACGGAAAATTATACCAACAATAAAAGTTTACCTCAGCGAACCAGCATTCAACACAAACTACGATATCTTTGCACTTAGGAGACGGAATTTGAAGCGGTTTCGGTGCAGTTAATCTTAATTGGGCTCTGCCTCTCCTTTCCACCTAAAATAATCCACCTGTTTTCTTTAAAAATAAAAAATCATTTTTTCGAAAATTTCACTTATTTTAAACTCGATAACCTCGATTAACTCAAAATTCTGCCGTTTAAATTCGGGGTTTTTGCTATTAATAAATACTCACCTGCCACACCTACAGGCTGGAGCGCGTTTCGTGATCTATCTCGTTGGTTGGTAGAATTAAATACTCTATAAACACCTACTTTTCTGCTAATTACGTTTTTTCACCATAAATTCAAAATATTGTACTACGCTTACCTCTAAATACTCCGTTGTTCGTTAGCCCGCGCGCAGACGCGTGTTTTGACACCTCACACGCGTACCTAGCTCGGAAAAACGGAAAATTATACCAACAATAAAAGTTTACCTCAGCGAACCAGCATTCAACACAAACTACGATATCTTTGCACTTAGGAGACGGAATTTGAAGCGGTTTCGGTGCAGTTAATCTTAATTGGGCTCTGCCTCTCCTTTCCACCTAAAATAATCCACCTGTTTTCTTTAAAAATAAAAAATCATTTTTTCGAAAATTTCACTTATTTTAAACTCGATAACCTCGATTAACTCAAAATTCTGCCGTTTAAATTCGGGGTTTTTGCTATTAATAAATACTCACCTGCCACACCTACAGGCTGGAGCGCGTTTCGTGATCTATCTCGTTGGTTGGTAGAATTAAATACTCTATAAACACCTACTTTTCTGCTAATTACGTTTTTTCACCATAAATTCAAAATATTGTACTACGCTTACCTCTAAATACTCCGTTGTTCGTTAGCCCGCGCGCAGACGCGTGTTTTGACACCTCACACGCGTACCTAGCTCGGAAAAACGGAAAATTATACCAACAATAAAAGTTTACCTCAGCGAACCAGCATTCAACACAAACTACGATATCTTTGCACTTAGGAGACGGAATTTGAAGCGGTTTCGGTGCAGTTAATCTTAATTGGGCTCTGCCTCTCCTTTCCACCTAAAATAATCCACCTGTTTTCTTTAAAAATAAAAAATCATTTTTTCGAAAATTTCACTTATTTTAAACTCGATAACCTCGATTAACTCAAAATTCTGCCGTTTAAATTCGGGGTTTTTGCTATTAATAAATACTCACCTGCCACACCTACAGGCTGGAGCGCGTTTCGTGATCTATCTCGTTGGTTGGTAGAATTAAATACTCTATAAACACCTACTTTTCTGCTAATTACGTTTTTTCACCATAAATTCAAAATATTGTACTACGCTTACCTCTAAATACTCCGTTGTTCGTTAGCCCGCGCGCAGACGCGTGTTTTGACACCTCACACGCGTACCTAGCTCGGAAAAACGGAAAATTATACCAACAATAAAAGTTTACCTCAGCGAACCAGCATTCAACACAAACTACGATATCTTTGCACTTAGGAGACGGAATTTGAAGCGGTTTCGGTGCAGTTAATCTTAATTGGGCTCTGCCTCTCCTTTCCACCTAAAATAATCCACCTGTTTTCTTTAAAAATAAAAAATCATTTTTTCGAAAATTTCACTTATTTTAAACTCGATAACCTCGATTAACTCAAAATTCTGCCGTTTAAATTCGGGGTTTTTGCTATTAATAAATACTCACCTGCCACACCTACAGGCTGGAGCGCGTTTCGTGATCTATCTCGTTGGTTGGTAGAATTAAATACTCTATAAACACCTACTTTTCTGCTAATTACGTTTTTTCACCATAAATTCAAAATATTGTACTACGCTTACCTCTAAATACTCCGTTGTTCGTTAGCCCGCGCGCAGACGCGTGTTTTGACACCTCACACGCGTACCTAGCTCGGAAAAACGGAAAATTATACCAACAATAAAAGTTTACCTCAGCGAACCAGCATTCAACACAAACTACGATATCTTTGCACTTAGGAGACGGAATTTGAAGCGGTTTCGGTGCAGTTAATCTTAATTGGGCTCTGCCTCTCCTTTCCACCTAAAATAATCCACCTGTTTTCTTTAAAAATAAAAAATCATTTTTTCGAAAATTTCACTTATTTTAAACTCGATAACCTCGATTAACTCAAAATTCTGCCGTTTAAATTCGGGGTTTTTGCTATTAATAAATACTCACCTGCCACACCTACAGGCTGGAGCGCGTTTCGTGATCTATCTCGTTGGTTGGTAGAATTAAATACTCTATAAACACCTACTTTTCTGCTAATTACGTTTTTTCACCATAAATTCAAAATATTGTACTACGCTTACCTCTAAATACTCCGTTGTTCGTTAGCCCGCGCGCAGACGCGTGTTTTGACACCTCACACGCGTACCTAGCTCGGAAAAACGGAAAATTATACCAACAATAAAAGTTTACCTCAGCGAACCAGCATTCAACACAAACTACGATATCTTTGCACTTAGGAGACGGAATTTGAAGCGGTTTCGGTGCAGTTAATCTTAATTGGGCTCTGCCTCTCCTTTCCACCTAAAATAATCCACCTGTTTTCTTTAAAAATAAAAAATCATTTTTTCGAAAATTTCACTTATTTTAAACTCGATAACCTCGATTAACTCAAAATTCTGCCGTTTAAATTCGGGGTTTTTGCTATTAATAAATACTCACCTGCCACACCTACAGGCTGGAGCGCGTTTCGTGATCTATCTCGTTGGTTGGTAGAATTAAATACTCTATAAACACCTACTTTTCTGCTAATTACGTTTTTTCACCATAAATTCAAAATATTGTACTACGCTTACCTCTAAATACTCCGTTGTTCGTTAGCCCGCGCGCAGACGCGTGTTTTGACACCTCACACGCGTACCTAGCTCGGAAAAACGGAAAATTATACCAACAATAAAAGTTTACCTCAGCGAACCAGCATTCAACACAAACTACGATATCTTTGCACTTAGGAGACGGAATTTGAAGCGGTTTCGGTGCAGTTAATCTTAATTGGGCTCTGCCTCTCCTTTCCACCTAAAATAATCCACCTGTTTTCTTTAAAAATAAAAAATCATTTTTTCGAAAATTTCACTTATTTTAAACTCGATAACCTCGATTAACTCAAAATTCTGCCGTTTAAATTCGGGGTTTTTGCTATTAATAAATACTCACCTGCCACACCTACAGGCTGGAGCGCGTTTCGTGATCTATCTCGTCGGTTGGTAGAATTAAATACTCTATAAACACCTACTTTTCTGCTAATTACGTTTTTTCACCATAAATTCAAAATATTGTACTACGCTTACCTCTAAATACTCCGTTGTTCGTTAGCCCGCGCGCAGACGCGTGTTTTGACACCTCACACGCGTACCTAGCTCGGAAAAACGGAAAATTATACCAACAATAAAAGTTTACCTCAGCGAACCAGCATTCAACACAAACTACGATATCTTTGCACTTAGGAGACGGAATTTGAAGCGGTTTCGGTGCAGTTAATCTTAATTGGGCTCTGCCTCTCCTTTCCACCTAAAATAATCCACCTGTTTTCTTTAAAAATAAAAAATCATTTTTTCGAAAATTTCACTTATTTTAAACTCGATAACCTCGATTAACTCAAAATTCTGCCGTTTAAATTCGGGGTTTTTGCTATTAATAAATACTCACCTGCCACACCTACAGGCTGGAGCGCGTTTCGTGATCTATCTCGTTGGTTGGTAGAATTAAATACTCTATAAACACCTACTTTTCTGCTAATTACGTTTTTTCACCATAAATTCAAAATATTGTACTACGCTTACCTCTAAATACTCCGTTGTTCGTTAGCCCGCGCGCAGACGCGTGTTTTGACACCTCACACGCGTACCTAGCTCGGAAAAACGGAAAATTATACCAACAATAAAAGTTTACCTCAGCGAACCAGCATTCAACACAAACTACGATATCTTTGCACTTAGGAGACGGAATTTGAAGCGGTTTCGGTGCAGTTAATCTTAATTGGGCTCTGCCTCTCCTTTCCACCTAAAATAATCCACCTGTTTTCTTTAAAAATAAAAAATCATTTTTTCGAAAATTTCACTTATTTTAAACTCGATAACCTCGATTAACTCAAAATTCTGCCGTTTAAATTCGGGGTTTTTGCTATTAATAAATACTCACCTGCCACACCTACAGGCTGGAGCGCGTTTCGTGATCTATCTCGTTGGTTGGTAGAATTAAATACTCTATAAACACCTACTTTTCTGCTAATTACGTTTTTTCACCATAAATTCAAAATATTGTACTACGCTTACCTCTAAATACTCCGTTGTTCGTTAGCCCGCGCGCAGACGCGTGTTTTGACACCTCACACGCGTACCTAGCTCGGAAAAACGGAAAATTATACCAACAATAAAAGTTTACCTCAGCGAACCAGCATTCAACACAAACTACGATATCTTTGCACTTAGGAGACGGAATTTGAAGCGGTTTCGGTGCAGTTAATCTTAATTGGGCTCTGCCTCTCCTTTCCACCTAAAATAATCCACCTGTTTTCTTTAAAAATAAAAAATCATTTTTTCGAAAATTTCACTTATTTTAAACTCGATAACCTCGATTAACTCAAAATTCTGCCGTTTAAATTCGGGGTTTTTGCTATTAATAAATACTCACCTGCCACACCTACAGGCTGGAGCGCGTTTCGTGATCTATCTCGTTGGTTGGTAGAATTAAATACTCTATAAACACCTACTTTTCTGCTAATTACGTTTTTTCACCATAAATTCAAAATATTGTACTACGCTTACCTCTAAATACTCCGTTGTTCGTTAGCCCGCGCGCAGACGCGTGTTTTGACACCTCACACGCGTACCTAGCTCGGAAAAACGGAAAATTATACCAACAATAAAAGTTTACCTCAGCGAACCAGCATTCAACACAAACTACGATATCTTTGCACTTAGGAGACGGAATTTGAAGCGGTTTCGGTGCAGTTAATCTTAATTGGGCTCTGCCTCTCCTTTCCACCTAAAATAATCCACCTGTTTTCTTTAAAAATAAAAAATCATTTTTTCGAAAATTTCACTTATTTTAAACTCGATAACCTCGATTAACTCAAAATTCTGCCGTTTAAATTCGGGGTTTTTGCTATTAATAAATACTTACCTGCCACACCTACAGGCTGGAGCGCGTTTCGTGATCTATGTCGTTGGTTGGTAGAATTAAATACTCTATAAACACCTACTTTTCTGCTAATTACGTTTTTTCACCATAAATTCAAAATATTGTACTACGCTTACCTCTAAATACTCCGTTGTTCGTTAGCCCGCGCGCAGACGCGTGTTTTGACACCTCACACGCGTACCTAGCTCGGAAAAACGGAAAATTATACCAACAATAAAAGTTTACCTCAGCGAACCAGCATTCAACACAAACTACGATATCTTTGCACTTAGGAGACGGAATTTGAAGCGGTTTCGGTGCAGTTAATCTTAATTGGGCTCTGCCTCTCCTTTCCACCTAAAATAATCCACCTGTTTTCTTTAAAAATAAAAAATCATTTTTTCGAAAATTTCACTTATTTTAAACTCGATAACCTCGATTAACTCAAAATTCTGCCGTTTAAATTCGGGGTTTTTGCTATTAATAAATACTCACCTGCCACACCTACAGGCTGGAGCGCGTTTCGTGATCTATCTCGTTGGTTGGTAGAATTAAATACTCTATAAACACCTACTTTTCTGCTAATTACGTTTTTTCACCATAAATTCAAAATATTGTACTACGCTTACCTCTAAATACTCCGTTGTTCGTTAGCCCGCGCGCAGACGCGTGTTTTGACACCTCACACGCGTACCTAGCTCGGAAAAACGGAAAATTATACCAACAATAAAAGTTTACCTCAGCGAACCAGCATTCAACACAAACTACGATATCTTTGCACTTAGGAGACGGAATTTGAAGCGGTTTCGGTGCAGTTAATCTTAATTGGGCTCTGCCTCTCCTTTCCACCTAAAATAATCCACCTGTTTTCTTTAAAAATAAAAAATCATTTTTTCGAAAATTTCACTTATTTTAAACTCGATAACCTCGATTAACTCAAAATTCTGCCGTTTAAATTCGGGGTTTTTGCTATTAATAAATACTCACCTGCCACACCTACAGGCTGGAGCGCGTTTCGTGATCTATCTCGTTGGTTGGTAGAATTAAATACTCTATAAACACCTACTTTTCTGCTAATTACGTTTTTTCACCATAAATTCAAAATATTGTACTACGCTTACCTCTAAATACTCCGTTGTTCGTTAGCCCGCGCGCAGACGCGTGTTTTGACACCTCACACGCGTACCTAGCTCGGAAAAACGGAAAATTATACCAACAATAAAAGTTTACCTCAGCGAACCAGCATTCAACACAAACTACGATATCTTTGCACTTAGGAGACGGAATTTGAAGCGGTTTCGGTGCAGTTAATCTTAATTGGGCTCTGCCTCTCCTTTCCACCTAAAATAATCCACCTGTTTTCTTTAAAAATAAAAAATCATTTTTTCGAAAATTTCACTTATTTTAAACTCGATAACCTCGATTAACTCAAAATTCTGCCGTTTAAATTCGGGGTTTTTGCTATTAATAAATACTCACCTGCCACACCTACAGGCTGGAGCGCGTTTCGTGATCTATCTCGTTGGTTGGTAGAATTAAATACTCTATAAACACCTACTTTTCTGCTAATTACGTTTTTTCACCATAAATTCAAAATATTGTACTACGCTTACCTCTAAATACTCCGTTGTTCGTTAGCCCGCGCGCAGACGCGTGTTTTGACACCTCACACGCGTACCTAGCTCGGAAAAACGGAAAATTATACCAACAATAAAAGTTTACCTCAGCGAACCAGCATTCAACACAAACTACGATATCTTTGCACTTAGGAGACGGAATTTGAAGCGGTTTCGGTGCAGTTAATCTTAATTGGGCTCTGCCTCTCCTTTCCACCTAAAATAATCCACCTGTTTTCTTTAAAAATAAAAAATCATTTTTTCGAAAATTTCACTTATTTTAAACTCGATAACCTCGATTAACTCAAAATTCTGCCGTTTAAATTCGGGGTTTTTGCTATTAATAAATACTTACCTGCCACACCTACAGGCTGGAGCGCGTTTCGTGATCTATGTCGTTGGTTGGTAGAATTAAATACTCTATAAACACCTACTTTTCTGCTAATTACGTTTTTTCACCATAAATTCAAAATATTGTACTACGCTTACCTCTAAATACTCCGTTGTTCGTTAGCCCGCGCGCAGACGCGTGTTTTGACACCTCACACGCGTACCTAGCTCGGAAAAACGGAAAATTATACCAACAATAAAAGTTTACCTCAGCGAACCAGCATTCAACACAAACTACGATATCTTTGCACTTAGGAGACGGAATTTGAAGCGGTTTCGGTGCAGTTAATCTTAATTGGGCTCTGCCTCTCCTTTCCACCTAAAATAATCCACCTGTTTTCTTTAAAAATAAAAAATCATTTTTTCGAAAATTTCACTTATTTTAAACTCGATAACCTCGATTAACTCAAAATTCTGCCGTTTAAATTCGGGGTTTTTGCTATTAATAAATACTCACCTGCCACACCTACAGGCTGGAGCGCGTTTCGTGATCTATCTCGTTGGTTGGTAGAATTAAATACTCTATAAACACCTACTTTTCTGCTAATTACGTTTTTTCACCATAAATTCAAAATATTGTACTACGCTTACCTCTAAATACTCCGTTGTTCGTTAGCCCGCGCGCAGACGCGTGTTTTGACACCTCACACGCGTACCTAGCTCGGAAAAACGGAAAATTATACCAACAATAAAAGTTTACCTCAGCGAACCAGCATTCAACACAAACTACGATATCTTTGCACTTAGGAGACGGAATTTGAAGCGGTTTCGGTGCAGTTAATCTTAATTGGGCTCTGCCTCTCCTTTCCACCTAAAATAATCCACCTGTTTTCTTTAAAAATAAAAAATCATTTTTTCGAAAATTTCACTTATTTTAAACTCGATAACCTCGATTAACTCAAAATTCTGCCGTTTAAATTCGGGGTTTTTGCTATTAATAAATACTCACCTGCCACACCTACAGGCTGGAGCGCGTTTCGTGATCTATCTCGTTGGTTGGTAGAATTAAATACTCTATAAACACCTACTTTTCTGCTAATTACGTTTTTTCACCATAAATTCAAAATATTGTACTACGCTTACCTCTAAATACTCCGTTGTTCGTTAGCCCGCGCGCAGACGCGTGTTTTGACACCTCACACGCGTACCTAGCTCGGAAAAACGGAAAATTATACCAACAATAAAAGTTTACCTCAGCGAACCAGCATTCAACACAAACTACGATATCTTTGCACTTAGGAGACGGAATTTGAAGCGGTTTCGGTGCAGTTAATCTTAATTGGGCTCTGCCTCTCCTTTCCACCTAAAATAATCCACCTGTTTTCTTTAAAAATAAAAAATCATTTTTTCGAAAATTTCACTTATTTTAAACTCGATAACCTCGATTAACTCAAAATTCTGCCGTTTAAATTCGGGGTTTTTGCTATTAATAAATACTCACCTGCCACACCTACAGGCTGGAGCGCGTTTCGTGATCTATCTCGTTGGTTGGTAGAATTAAATACTCTATAAACACCTACTTTTCTGCTAATTACGTTTTTTCACCATAAATTCAAAATATTGTACTACGCTTACCTCTAAATACTCCGTTGTTCGTTAGCCCGCGCGCAGACGCGTGTTTTGACACCTCACACGCGTACCTAGCTCGGAAAAACGGAAAATTATACCAACAATAAAAGTTTACCTCAGCGAACCAGCATTCAACACAAACTACGATATCTTTACACTTAGGAGACGGAATTTGAAGCGGTTTCGGTGCAGTTAATCTTAATTGGGCTCTGCCTCTCCTTTCCACCTAAAATAATCCACCTGTTTTCTTTAAAAATAAAAAATCATTTTTTCGAAAATTTCACTTATTTTAAACTCGATAACCTCGATTAACTCAAAATTCTGCCGTTTAAATTCGGGGTTTTTGCTATTAATAAATACTCACCTGCCACACCTACAGGCTGGAGCGCGTTTCGTGATCTATCTCGTTGGTTGGTAGAATTAAATACTCTATAAACACCTACTTTTCTGCTAATTACGTTTTTTCACCATAAATTCAAAATATTGTACTACGCTTACCTCTAAATACTCCGTTGTTCGTTAGCCCGCGCGCAGACGCGTGTTTTGACACCTCACACGCGTACCTAGCTCGGAAAAACGGAAAATTATACCAACAATAAAAGTTTACCTCAGCGAACCAGCATTCAACACAAACTACGATATCTTTGCACTTAGGAGACGGAATTTGAAGCGGTTTCGGTGCAGTTAATCTTAATTGGGCTCTGCCTCTCCTTTCCACCTAAAATAATCCACCTGTTTTCTTTAAAAATAAAAAATCATTTTTTCGAAAATTTCACTTATTTTAAACTCGATAACCTCGATTAACTCAAAATTCTGCCGTTTAAATTCGGGGTTTTTGCTATTAATAAATACTCACCTGCCACACCTACAGGCTGGAGCGCGTTTCGTGATCTATCTCGTTGGTTGGTAGAATTAAATACTCTATAAACACCTACTTTTCTGCTAATTACGTTTTTTCACCATAAATTCAAAATATTGTACTACGCTTACCTCTAAATACTCCGTTGTTCGTTAGCCCGCGCGCAGACGCGTGTTTTGACACCTCACACGCGTACCTAGCTCGGAAAAACGGAAAATTATACCAACAATAAAAGTTTACCTCAGCGAACCAGCATTCAACACAAACTACGATATCTTTGCACTTAGGAGACGGAATTTGAAGCGGTTTCGGTGCAGTTAATCTTAATTGGGCTCTGCCTCTCCTTTCCACCTAAAATAATCCACCTGTTTTCTTTAAAAATAAAAAATCATTTTTTCGAAAATTTCACTTATTTTAAACTCGATAACCTCGATTAACTCAAAATTCTGCCGTTTAAATTCGGGGTTTTTGCTATTAATAAATACTCACCTGCCACACCTACAGGCTGGAGCGCGTTTCGTGATCTATCTCGTTGGTTGGTAGAATTAAATACTCTATAAACACCTACTTTTCTGCTAATTACGTTTTTTCACCATAAATTCAAAATATTGTACTACGCTTACCTCTAAATACTCCGTTGTTCGTTAGCCCGCGCGCAGACGCGTGTTTTGACACCTCACACGCGTACCTAGCTCGGAAAAACGGAAAATTATACCAACAATAAAAGTTTACCTCAGCGAACCAGCATTCAACACAAACTACGATATCTTTGCACTTAGGAGACGGAATTTGAAGCGGTTTCGGTGCAGTTAATCTTAATTGGGCTCTGCCTCTCCTTTCCACCTAAAATAATCCACCTGTTTTCTTTAAAAATAAAAAATCATTTTTTCGAAAATTTCACTTATTTTAAACTCGATAACCTCGATTAACTCAAAATTCTGCCGTTTAAATTCGGGGTTTTTGCTATTAATAAATACTCACCTGCCACACCTACAGGCTGGAGCGCGTTTCGTGATCTATCTCGTTGGTTGGTAGAATTAAATACTCTATAAACACCTACTTTTCTGCTAATTACGTTTTTTCACCATAAATTCAAAATATTGTACTACGCTTACCTCTAAATACTCCGTTGTTCGTTAGCCCGCGCGCAGACGCGTGTTTTGACACCTCACACGCGTACCTAGCTCGGAAAAACGGAAAATTATACCAACAATAAAAGTTTACCTCAGCGAACCAGCATTCAACACAAACTACGATATCTTTGCACTTAGGAGACGGAATTTGAAGCGGTTTCGGTGCAGTTAATCTTAATTGGGCTCTGCCTCTCCTTTCCACCTAAAATAATCCACCTGTTTTCTTTAAAAATAAAAAATCATTTTTTCGAAAATTTCACTTATTTTAAACTCGATAACCTCGATTAACTCAAAATTCTGCCGTTTAAATTCGGGGTTTTTGCTATTAATAAATACTCACCTGCCACACCTACAGGCTGGAGCGCGTTTCGTGATCTATCTCGTTGGTTGGTAGAATTAAATACTCTATAAACACCTACTTTTCTGCTAATTACGTTTTTTCACCATAAATTCAAAATATTGTACTACGCTTACCTCTAAATACTCCGTTGTTCGTTAGCCCGCGCGCAGACGCGTGTTTTGACACCTCACACGCGTACCTAGCTCGGAAAAACGGAAAATTATACCAACAATAAAAGTTTACCTCAGCGAACCAGCATTCAACACAAACTACGATATCTTTGCACTTAGGAGACGGAATTTGAAGCGGTTTCGGTGCAGTTAATCTTAATTGGGCTCTGCCTCTCCTTTCCACCTAAAATAATCCACCTGTTTTCTTTAAAAATAAAAAATCATTTTTTCGAAAATTTCACTTATTTTAAACTCGATAACCTCGATTAACTCAAAATTCTGCCGTTTAAATTCGGGGTTTTTGCTATTAATAAATACTCACCTGCCACACCTACAGGCTGGAGCGCGTTTCGTGATCTATCTCGTTGGTTGGTAGAATTAAATACTCTATAAACACCTACTTTTCTGCTAATTACGTTTTTTCACCATAAATTCAAAATATTGTACTACGCTTACCTCTAAATACTCCGTTGTTCGTTAGCCCGCGCGCAGACGCGTGTTTTGACACCTCACACGCGTACCTAGCTCGGAAAAACGGAAAATTATACCAACAATAAAAGTTTACCTCAGCGAACCAGCATTCAACACAAACTACGATATCTTTGCACTTAGGAGACGGAATTTGAAGCGGTTTCGGTGCAGTTAATCTTAATTGGGCTCTGCCTCTCCTTTCCACCTAAAATAATCCACCTGTTTTCTTTAAAAATAAAAAATCATTTTTTCGAAAATTTCACTTATTTTAAACTCGATAACCTCGATTAACTCAAAATTCTGCCGTTTAAATTCGGGGTTTTTGCTATTAATAAATACTCACCTGCCACACCTACAGGCTGGAGCGCGTTTCGTGATCTATCTCGTTGGTTGGTAGAATTAAATACTCTATAAACACCTACTTTTCTGCTAATTACGTTTTTTCACCATAAATTCAAAATATTGTACTACGCTTACCTCTAAATACTCCGTTGTTCGTTAGCCCGCGCGCAGACGCGTGTTTTGACACCTCACACGCGTACCTAGCTCGGAAAAACGGAAAATTATACCAACAATAAAAGTTTACCTCAGCGAACCAGCATTCAACACAAACTACGATATCTTTGCACTTAGGAGACGGAATTTGAAGCGGTTTCGGTGCAGTTAATCTTAATTGGGCTCTGCCTCTCCTTTCCACCTAAAATAATCCACCTGTTTTCTTTAAAAATAAAAAATAATTTTTTCGAAAATTTCACTTATTTTAAACTCGATAACCTCGATTAACTCAAAATTCTGCCGTTTAAATTCGGGGTTTTTGCTATTAATAAATACTCACCTGCCACACCTACAGGCTGGAGCGCGTTTCGTGATCTATCTCGTTGGTTGGTAGAATTAAATACTCTATAAACACCTACTTTTCTGCTAATTACGTTTTTTCACCATAAATTCAAAATATTGTACTACGCTTACCTCTAAATACTCCGTTGTTCGTTAGCCCGCGCGCAGACGCGTGTTTTGACACCTCACACGCGTACCTAGCTCGGAAAAACGGAAAATTATACCAACAATAAAAGTTTACCTCAGCGAACCAGCATTCAACACAAACTACGATATCTTTGCACTTAGGAGACGGAATTTGAAGCGGTTTCGGTGCAGTTAATCTTAATTGGGCTCTGCCTCTCCTTTCCACCTAAAATAATCCACCTGTTTTCTTTAAAAATAAAAAATCATTTTTTCGAAAATTTCACTTATTTTAAACTCGATAACCTCGATTAACTCAAAATTCTGCCGTTTAAATTCGGGGTTTTTGCTATTAATAAATACTCACCTGCCACACCTACAGGCTGGAGCGCGTTTCGTGATCTATCTCGTTGGTTGGTAGAATTAAATACTCTATAAACACCTACTTTTCTGCTAATTACGTTTTTTCACCATAAATTCAAAATATTGTACTACGCTTACCTCTAAATACTCCGTTGTTCGTTAGCCCGCGCGCAGACGCGTGTTTTGACACCTCACACGCGTACCTAGCTCGGAAAAACGGAAAATTATACCAACAATAAAAGTTTACCTCAGCGAACCAGCATTCAACACAAACTACGATATCTTTGCACTTAGGAGACGGAATTTGAAGCGGTTTCGGTGCAGTTAATCTTAATTAGGCTCTGCCTCTCCTTTCCACCTAAAATAATCCACCTGTTTTCTTTAAAAATAAAAAATCATTTTTTCGAAAATTTCACTTATTTTAAACTCGATAACCTCGATTAACTCAAAATTCTGCCGTTTAAATTCGGGGTTTTTGCTATTAATAAATACTCACCTGCCACACCTACAGGCTGGAGCGCGTTTCGTGATCTATCTCGTTGGTTGGTAGAATTAAATACTCTATAAACACCTACTTTTCTGCTAATTACGTTTTTTCACCATAAATTCAAAATATTGTACTACGCTTACCTCTAAATACTCCGTTGTTCGTTAGCCCGCGCGCAGACGCGTGTTTTGACACCTCACACGCGTACCTAGCTCGGAAAAACGGAAAATTATACCAACAATAAAAGTTTACCTCAGCGAACCAGCATTCAACACAAACTACGATATCTTTGCACTTAGGAGACGGAATTTGAAGCGGTTTCGGTGCAGTTAATCTTAATTGGGCTCTGCCTCTCCTTTCCACCTAAAATAATCCACCTGTTTTCTTTAAAAATAAAAAATCATTTTTTCGAAAATTTCACTTATTTTAAACTCGATAACCTCGATTAACTCAAAATTCTGCCGTTTAAATTCGGGGTTTTTGCTATTAATAAATACTTACCTGCCACACCTACAGGCTGGAGCGCGTTTCGTGATCTATGTCGTTGGTTGGTAGAATTAAATACTCTATAAACACCTACTTTTCTGCTAATTACGTTTTTTCACCATAAATTCAAAATATTGTACTACGCTTACCTCTAAATACTCCGTTGTTCGTTAGCCCGCGCGCAGACGCGTGTTTTGACACCTCACACGCGTACCTAGCTCGGAAAAACGGAAAATTATACCAACAATAAAAGTTTACCTCAGCGAACCAGCATTCAACACAAACTACGATATCTTTGCACTTAGGAGACGGAATTTGAAGCGGTTTCGGTGCAGTTAATCTTAATTGGGCTCTGCCTCTCCTTTCCACCTAAAATAATCCACCTGTTTTCTTTAAAAATAAAAAATCATTTTTTCGAAAATTTCACTTATTTTAAACTCGATAACCTCGATTAACTCAAAATTCTGCCGTTTAAATTCGGGATTTTTGCTATTAATAAATACTCACCTGCCACACCTACAGGCTGGAGCGCGTTTCGTGATCTATCTCGTTGGTTGGTAGAATTAAATACTCTACAAACACCTACTTTTCTGCTAATTACGTTTTTTCACCATAAATTCAAAATATTGTACTACGCTTACCTCTAAATACTCCGTTGTTCGTTAGCCCGCGCGCAGACGCGTGTTTTGACACCTCACACGCGTACCTAGCTCGGAAAAACGGAAAATTATACCAACAATAAAAGTTTACCTCAGCGAACCAGCATTCAACACAAACTACGATATCTTTGCACTTAGGAGACGGAATTTGAAGCGGTTTCGGTGCAGTTAATCTTAATTGGGCTCTGCCTCTCCTTTCCACCTAAAATAATCCACCTGTTTTCTTTAAAAATAAAAAATCATTTTTTCGAAAATTTCACTTATTTTAAACTCGATAACCTCGATTAACTCAAAATTCTGCCGTTTAAATTCGGGGTTTTTGCTATTAATAAATACTCACCTGCCACACCTACAGGCTGGAGCGCGTTTCGTGATCTATCTCGTTGGTTGGTAGAATTAAATACTCTATAAACACCTACTTTTCTGCTAATTACGTTTTTTCACCATAAATTCAAAATATTGTACTACGCTTACCTCTAAATACTCCGTTGTTCGTTAGCCCGCGCGCAGACGCGTGTTTTGACACCTCACACGCGTACCTAGCTCGGAAAAACGGAAAATTATACCAACAATAAAAGTTTACCTCAGCGAACCAGCATTCAACACAAACTACGATATCTTTGCACTTAGGAGACGGAATTTGAAGCGGTTTCGGTGCAGTTAATCTTAATTGGGCTCTGCCTCTCCTTTCCACCTAAAATAATCCACCTGTTTTCTTTAAAAATAAAAAATCATTTTTTCGAAAATTTCACTTATTTTAAACTCGATAACCTCGATTAACTCAAAATTCTGCCGTTTAAATTCGGGGTTTTTGCTATTAATAAATACTCACCTGCCACACCTACAGGCTGGAGCGCGTTTCGTGATCTATCTCGTTGGTTGGTAGAATTAAATACTCTATAAACACCTACTTTTCTGCTAATTACGTTTTTTCACCATAAATTCAAAATATTGTACTACGCTTACCTCTAAATACTCCGTTGTTCGTTAGCCCGCGCGCAGACGCGTGTTTTGACACCTCACACGCGTACCTAGCTCGGAAAAACGGAAAATTATACCAACAATAAAAGTTTACCTCAGCGAACCAGCATTCAACACAAACTACGATATCTTTGCACTTAGGAGACGGAATTTGAAGCGGTTTCGGTGCAGTTAATCTTAATTGGGCTCTGCCTCTCCTTTCCACCTAAAATAATCCACCTGTTTTCTTTAAAAATAAAAAATCATTTTTTCGAAAATTTCACTTATTTTAAACTCGATAACCTCGATTAACTCAAAATTCTGCCGTTTAAATTCGGGGTTTTTGCTATTAATAAATACTCACCTGCCACACCTACAGGCTGGAGCGCGTTTCGTGATCTATCTCGTTGGTTGGTAGAATTAAATACTCTATAAACACCTACTTTTCTGCTAATTACGTTTTTTCACCATAAATTCAAAATATTGTACTACGCTTACCTCTAAATACTCCGTTGTTCGTTAGCCCGCGCGTAGACGCGTGTTTTGACACCTCACACGCGTACCTAGCTCGGAAAAACGGAAAATTATACCAACAATAAAAGTTTACCTCAGCGAACCAGCATTCAACACAAACTACGATATCTTTGCACTTAGGAGACGGAATTTGAAGCGGTTTCGGTGCAGTTAATCTTAATTGGGCTCTGCCTCTCCTTTCCACCTAAAATAATCCACCTGTTTTCTTTAAAAATAAAAAATCATTTTTTCGAAAATTTCACTTATTTTAAACTCGATAACCTCGATTAACTCAAAATTCTGCCGTTTAAATTCGGGGTTTTTGCTATTAATAAATACTTACCTGCCACACCTACAGGCTGGAGCGCGTTTCGTGATCTATCTCGTTGGTTGGTAGAATTAAATACTCTATAAACACCTACTTTTCTGCTAATTACGTTTTTTCACCATACATTCAAAATATTGTACTACGCTTACCTCTAAATACTCCGTTGTTCGTTAGCCCGCGCGCAGACGCGTGTTTTGACACCTCACACGCGTACCTAGCTCGGAAAAACGGAAAATTATACCAACAATAAAAGTTTACCTCAGCGAACCAGCATTCAACACAAACTACGATATCTTTGCACTTAGGAGACGGAATTTGAAGCGGTTTCGGTGCAGTTAATCTTAATTGGGCTCTGCCTCTCCTTTCCACCTAAAATAATCCACCTGTTTTCTTTAAAAATAAAAAATCATTTTTTCGAAAATTTCACTTATTTTAAACTCGATAACCTCGATTAACTCAAAATTCTGCCGTTTAAATTCGGGGTTTTTGCTATTAATAAATACTCACCTGCCACACCTACAGGCTGGAGCGCGTTTCGTGATCTATCTCGTTGGTTGGTAGAATTAAATACTCTATAAACACCTACTTTTCTGCTAATTACGTTTTTTCACCATAAATTCAAAATATTGTACTACGCTTACCTCTAAATACTCCGTTGTTCGTTAGCCCGCGCGCAGACGCGTGTTTTGACACCTCACACGCGTACCTAGCTCGGAAAAACGGAAAATTATACCAACAATAAAAGTTTACCTCAGCGAACCAGCATTCAACACAAACTACGATATCTTTGCACTTAGGAGACGGAATTTGAAGCGGTTTCGGTGCAGTTAATCTTAATTGGGCTCTGCCTCTCCTTTCCACCTAAAATAATCCACCTGTTTTCTTTAAAAATAAAAAATCATTTTTTCGAAAATTTCACTTATTTTAAACTCGATAACCTCGATTAACTCAAAATTCTGCCGTTTAAATTCGGGGTTTTTGCTATTAATAAATACTCACCTGCCACACCTACAGGCTGGAGCGCGTTTCGTGATCTATCTCGTTGGTTGGTAGAATTAAATACTCTATAAACACCTACTTTTCTGCTAATTACGTTTTTTCACCATAAATTCAAAATATTGTACTACGCTTACCTCTAAATACTCCGTTGTTCGTTAGCCCGCGCGCAGACGCGTGTTTTGACACCTCACACGCGTACCTAGCTCGGAAAAACGGAAAATTATACCAACAATAAAAGTTTACCTCAGCGAACCAGCATTCAACACAAACTACGATATCTTTGCACTTAGGAGACGGAATTTGAAGCGGTTTCGGTGCAGTTAATCTTAATTGGGCTCTGCCTCTCCTTTCCACCTAAAATAATCCACCTGTTTTCTTTAAAAATAAAAAATCATTTTTTCGAAAATTTCACTTATTTTAAACTCGATAACCTCGATTAACTCAAAATTCTGCCGTTTAAATTCGGGGTTTTTGCTATTAATAAATACTCACCTGCCACACCTACAGGCTGGAGCGCGTTTCGTGATCTATCTCGTTGGTTGGTAGAATTAAATACTCTATAAACACCTACTTTTCTGCTAATTACGTTTTTTCACCATAAATTCAAAATATTGTACTACGCTTACCTCTAAATACTCCGTTGTTCGTTAGCCCGCGCGCAGACGCGTGTTTTGACACCTCACACGCGTACCTAGCTCGGAAAAACGGAAAATTATACCAACAATAAAAGTTTACCTCAGCGAACCAGCATTCAACACAAACTACGATATCTTTGCACTTAGGAGACGGAATTTGAAGCGGTTTCGGTGCAGTTAATCTTAATTGGGCTCTGCCTCTCCTTTCCACCTAAAATAATCCACCTGTTTTCTTTAAAAATAAAAAATCATTTTTTCGAAAATTTCACTTATTTTAAACTCGATAACCTCGATTAACTCAAAATTCTGCCGTTTAAATTCGGGGTTTTTGCTATTAATAAATACTCACCTGCCACACCTACAGGCTGGAGCGCGTTTCGTGATCTATCTCGTTGGTTGGTAGAATTAAATACTCTATAAACACCTACTTTTCTGCTAATTACGTTTTTTCACCATAAATTCAAAATATTGTACTACGCTTACCTCTAAATACTCCGTTGTTCGTTAGCCCGCGCGCAGACGCGTGTTTTGACACCTCACACGCGTACCTAGCTCGGAAAAACGGAAAATTATACCAACAATAAAAGTTTACCTCAGCGAACCAGCATTCAACACAAACTACGATATCTTTGCACTTAGGAGACGGAATTTGAAGCGGTTTCGGTGCAGTTAATCTTAATTGGGCTCTGCCTCTCCTTTCCACCTAAAATAATCCACCTGTTTTCTTTAAAAATAAAAAATCATTTTTTCGAAAATTTCACTTATTTTAAACTCGATAACCTCGATTAACTCAAAATTCTGCCGTTTAAATTCGGGGTTTTTGCTATTAATAAATACTCACCTGCCACACCTACAGGCTGGAGCGCGTTTCGTGATCTATCTCGTTGGTTGGTAGAATTAAATACTCTATAAACACCTACTTTTCTGCTAATTACGTTTTTTCACCATAAATTCAAAATATTGTACTACGCTTACCTCTAAATACTCCGTTGTTCGTTAGCCCGCGCGCAGACGCGTGTTTTGACACCTCACACGCGTACCTAGCTCGGAAAAACGGAAAATTATACCAACAATAAAAGTTTACCTCAGCGAACCAGCATTCAACACAAACTACGATATCTTTGCACTTAGGAGACGGAATTTGAAGCGGTTTCGGTGCAGTTAATCTTAATTAGGCTCTGCCTCTCCTTTCCACCTAAAATAATCCACCTGTTTTCTTTAAAAATAAAAAATCATTTTTTCGAAAATTTCACTTATTTTAAACTCGATAACCTCGATTAACTCAAAATTCTGCCGTTTAAATTCGGGGTTTTTGCTATTAATAAATACTCACCTGCCACACCTACAGGCTGGAGCGCGTTTCGTGATCTATCTCGTTGGTTGGTAGAATTAAATACTCTATAAACACCTACTTTTCTGCTAATTACGTTTTTTCACCATAAATTCAAAATATTGTACTACGCTTACCTCTAAATACTCCGTTGTTCGTTAGCCCGCGCGCAGACGCGTGTTTTGACACCTCACACGCGTACCTAGCTCGGAAAAACGGAAAATTATACCAACAATAAAAGTTTACCTCAGCGAACCAGCATTCAACACAAACTACGATATCTTTGCACTTAGGAGACGGAATTTGAAGCGGTTTCGGTGCAGTTAATCTTAATTGGGCTCTGCCTCTCCTTTCCACCTAAAATAATCCACCTGTTTTCTTTAAAAATAAAAAATCATTTTTTCGAAAATTTCACTTATTTTAAACTCGATAACCTCGATTAACTCAAAATTCTGCCGTTTAAATTCGGGGTTTTTGCTATTAATAAATACTCACCTGCCACACCTACAGGCTGGAGCGCGTTTCGTGATCTATCTCGTTGGTTGGTAGAATTAAATACTCTATAAACACCTACTTTTCTGCTAATTACGTTTTTTCACCATAAATTCAAAATATTGTACTACGCTTACCTCTAAATACTCCGTTGTTCGTTAGCCCGCGCGCAGACGCGTGTTTTGACACCTCACACGCGTACCTAGCTCGGAAAAACGGAAAATTATACCAACAATAAAAGTTTACCTCAGCGAACCAGCATTCAACACAAACTACGATATCTTTGCACTTAGGAGACGGAATTTGAAGCGGTTTCGGTGCAGTTAATCTTAATTGGGCTCTGCCTCTCCTTTCCACCTAAAATAATCCACCTGTTTTCTTTAAAAATAAAAAATCATTTTTTCGAAAATTTCACTTATTTTAAACTCGATAACCTCGATTAACTCAAAATTCTGCCGTTTAAATTCGGGGTTTTTGCTATTAATAAATACTCACCTGCCACACCTACAGGCTGGAGCGCGTTTCGTGATCTATCTCGTTGGTTGGTAGAATTAAATACTCTATAAACACCTACTTTTCTGCTAATTACGTTTTTTCACCATAAATTCAAAATATTGTACTACGCTTACCTCTAAATACTCCGTTGTTCGTTAGCCCGCGCGCAGACGCGTGTTTTGACACCTCACACGCGTACCTAGCTCGGAAAAACGGAAAATTATACCAACAATAAAAGTTTACCTCAGCGAACCAGCATTCAACACAAACTACGATATCTTTGCACTTAGGAGACGGAATTTGAAGCGGTTTCGGTGCAGTTAATCTTAATTGGGCTCTGCCTCTCCTTTCCACCTAAAATAATCCACCTGTTTTCTTTAAAAATAAAAAATCATTTTTTCGAAAATTTCACTTATTTTAAACTCGATAACCTCGATTAACTCAAAATTCTGCCGTTTAAATTCGGGGTTTTTGCTATTAATAAATACTCACCTGCCACACCTACAGGCTGGAGCGCGTTTCGTGATCTATCTCGTTGGTTGGTAGAATTAAATACTCTATAAACACCTACTTTTCTGCTAATTACGTTTTTTCACCATAAATTCAAAATATTGTACTACGCTTACCTCTAAATACTCCGTTGTTCGTTAGCCCGCGCGCAGACGCGTGTTTTGACACCTCACACGCGTACCTAGCTCGGAAAAACGGAAAATTATACCAACAATAAAAGTTTACCTCAGCGAACCAGCATTCAACACAAACTACGATATCTTTGCACTTAGGAGACGGAATTTGAAGCGGTTTCGGTGCAGTTAATCTTAATTGGGCTCTGCCTCTCCTTTCCACCTAAAATAATCCACCTGTTTTCTTTAAAAATAAAAAATCATTTTTTCGAAAATTTCACTTATTTTAAACTCGATAACCTCGATTAACTCAAAATTCTGCCGTTTAAATTCGGGGTTTTTGCTATTAATAAATACTCACCTGCCACACCTACAGGCTGGAGCGCGTTTCGTGATCTATCTCGTTGGTTGGTAGAATTAAATACTCTATAAACACCTACTTTTCTGCTAATTACGTTTTTTCACCATAAATTGAAAATATTGTACTACGCTTACCTCTAAATACTCCGTTGTTCGTTAGCCCGCGCGCAGACGCGTGTTTTGACACCTCACACGCGTACCTAGCTCGGAAAAACGGAAAATTATACCAACAATAAAAGTTTACCTCAGCGAACCAGCATTCAACACAAACTACGATATCTTTGCACTTAGGAGACGGAATTTGAAGCGGTTTCGGTGCAGTTAATCTTAATTGGGCTCTGCCTCTCCTTTCCACCTAAAATAATCCACCTGTTTTCTTTAAAAATAAAAAATCATTTTTTCGAAAATTTCACTTATTTTAAACTCGATAACCTCGATTAACTCAAAATTCTGCCGTTTAAATTCGGGGTTTTTGCTATTAATAAATACTCACCTGCCACACCTACAGGCTGGAGCGCGTTTCGTGATCTATCTCGTTGGTTGGTAGAATTAAATACTCTATAAACACCTACTTTTCTGCTAATTACGTTTTTTCACCATAAATTCAAAATATTGTACTACGCTTACCTCTAAATACTCCGTTGTTCGTTAGCCCGCGCGCAGACGCGTGTTTTGACACCTCACACGCGTACCTAGCTCGGAAAAACGGAAAATTATACCAACAATAAAAGTTTACCTCAGCGAACCAGCATTCAACACAAACTACGATATCTTTGCACTTAGGAGACGGAATTTGAAGCGGTTTCGGTGCAGTTAATCTTAATTGGGCTCTGCCTCTCCTTTCCACCTAAAATAATCCACCTGTTTTCTTTAAAAATAAAAAATCATTTTTTCGAAAATTTCACTTATTTTAAACTCGATAACCTCGATTAACTCAAAATTCTGCCGTTTAAATTCGGGGTTTTTGCTATTAATAAATACTCACCTGCCACACCTACAGGCTGGAGCGCGTTTCGTGATCTATCTCGTTGGTTGGTAGAATTAAATACTCTATAAACACCTACTTTTCTGCTAATTACGTTTTTTCACCATAAATTCAAAATATTTTACTACGCTTACCTCTAAATACTCCGTTGTTTGTTAGCCCGCGCGCAGACGCGTGTTTTGACACCTCACACGCGTACCTAGCTCGGAAAAACGGAAAATTATACCAACAATAAAAGTTTACCTCAGCGAACCAGCATTCAACACAAACTACGATATCTTTGCACTTAGGAGACGGAATTTGAAGCGGTTTCGGTGCAGTTAATCTTAATTGGGCTCTGCCTCTCCTTTCCACCTAAAATAATCCACCTGTTTTCTTTAAAAATAAAAAATCATTTTTTCGAAAATTTCACTTATTTTAAACTCGATAACCTCGATTAACTCAAAATTCTGCCGTTTAAATTCGGGGTTTTTGCTATTAATAAATACTCACCTGCCACACCTACAGGCTGGAGCGCGTTTCGTGATCTATCTCGTTGGTTGGTAGAATTAAATACTCTATAAACACCTACTTTTCTGCTAATTACGTTTTTTCACCATAAATTCAAAATATTGTACTACGCTTACCTCTAAATACTCCGTTGTTCGTTAGCCCGCGCGCAGACGCGTGTTTTGACACCTCACACGCGTACCTAGCTCGGAAAAACGGAAAATTATACCAACAATAAAAGTTTACCTCAGCGAACCAGCATTCAACACAAACTACGATATCTTTGCACTTAGGAGACGGAATTTGAAGCGGTTTCGGTGCAGTTAATCTTAATTGGGCTCTGCCTCTCCTTTCCACCTAAAATAATCCACCTGTTTTCTTTAAAAATAAAAAATCATTTTTTCGAAAATTTCACTTATTTTAAACTCGATAACCTCGATTAACTCAAAATTCTGCCGTTTAAATTCGGGGTTTTTGCTATTAATAAATACTCACCTGCCACACCTACAGGCTGGAGCGCGTTTCGTGATCTATCTCGTTGGTTGGTAGAATTAAATACTCTATAAACACCTACTTTTCTGCTAATTACGTTTTTTCACCATAAATTCAAAATATTGTACTACGCTTACCTCTAAATACTCCGTTGTTCGTTAGCCCGCGCGCAGACGCGTGTTTTGACACCTCACACGCGTACCTAGCTCGGAAAAACGGAAAATTATACCAACAATAAAAGTTTACCTCAGCGAACCAGCATTCAACACAAACTACGATATCTTTGCACTTAGGAGACGGAATTTGAAGCGGTTTCGGTGCAGTTAATCTTAATTGGGCTCTGCCTCTCCTTTCCACCTAAAATAATCCACCTGTTTTCTTTAAAAATAAAAAATCATTTTTTCGAAAATTTCACTTATTTTAAACTCGATAACCTCGATTAACTCAAAATTCTGCCGTTTAAATTCGGGGTTTTTGCTATTAATAAATACTCACCTGCCACACCTACAGGCTGGAGCGCGTTTCGTGATCTATCTCGTTGGTTGGTAGAATTAAATACTCTATAAACACCTACTTTTCTGCTAATTACGTTTTTTCACCATAAATTCAAAATATTGTACTACGCTTACCTCTAAATACTCCGTTGTTCGTTAGCCCGCGCGCAGACGCGTGTTTTGACACCTCACACGCGTACCTAGCTCGGAAAAACGGAAAATTATACCAACAATAAAAGTTTACCTCAGCGAACCAGCATTCAACACAAACTACGATATCTTTGCACTTAGGAGACGGAATTTGAAGCGGTTTCGGTGCAGTTAATCTTAATTGGGCTCTGCCTCTCCTTTCCACCTAAAATAATCCACCTGTTTTCTTTAAAAATAAAAAATCATTTTTTCGAAAATTTCACTTATTTTAAACTCGATAACCTCGATTAACTCAAAATTCTGCCGTTTAAATTCGGGGTTTTTGCTATTAATAAATACTTACCTGCCACACCTACAGGCTGGAGCGCGTTTCGTGATCTATCTCGTTGGTTGGTAGAATTAAATACTCTATAAACACCTACTTTTCTGCTAATTACGTTTTTTCACCATAAATTCAAAATATTGTACTACGCTTACCTCTAAATACTCCGTTGTTCGTTAGCCCGCGCGCAGACGCGTGTTTTGACACCTCACACGCGTACCTAGCTCGGAAAAACGGAAAATTATACCAACAATAAAAGTTTACCTCAGCGAACCAGCATTCAACACAAACTACGATATCTTTGCACTTAGGAGACGGAATTTGAAGCGGTTTCGGTGCAGTTAATCTTAATTGGGCTCTGCCTCTCCTTTCCACCTAAAATAATCCACCTGTTTTCTTTAAAAATAAAAAATCATTTTTTCGAAAATTTCACTTATTTTAAACTCGATAACCTCGATTAACTCAAAATTCTGCCGTTTAAATTCGGGGTTTTTGCTATTAATAAATACTCACCTGCCACACCTACAGGCTGGAGCGCGTTTCGTGATCTATCTCGTTGGTTGGTAGAATTAAATACTCTATAAACACCTACTTTTCTGCTAATTACGTTTTTTCACCATAAATTCAAAATATTGTACTACGCTTACCTCTAAATACTCCGTTGTTCGTTAGCCCGCGCGCAGACGCGTGTTTTGACACCTCACACGCGTACCTAGCTCGGAAAAACGGAAAATTATACCAACAATAAAAGTTTACCTCAGCGAACCAGCATTCAACACAAACTACGATATCTTTGCACTTAGGAGACGGAATTTGAAGCGGTTTCGGTGCAGTTAATCTTAATTGGGCTCTGCCTCTCCTTTCCACCTAAAATAATCCACCTGTTTTCTTTAAAAATAAAAAATCATTTTTTCGAAAATTTCACTTATTTTAAACTCGATAACCTCGATTAACTCAAAATTCTGCCGTTTAAATTCGGGGTTTTTGCTATTAATAAATACTCACCTGCCACACCTACAGGCTGGAGCGCGTTTCGTGATCTATCTCGTTGGTTGGTAGAATTAAATACTCTATAAACACCTACTTTTCTGCTAATTACGTTTTTTCACCATAAATTCAAAATATTGTACTACGCTTACCTCTAAATACTCCGTTGTTCGTTAGCCCGCGCGCAGACGCGTGTTTTGACACCTCACACGCGTACCTAGCTCGGAAAAACGGAAAATTATACCAACAATAAAAGTTTACCTCAGCGAACCAGCATTCAACACAAACTACGATATCTTTGCACTTAGGAGACGGAATTTGAAGCGGTTTCGGTGCAGTTAATCTTAATTGGGCTCTGCCTCTCCTTTCCACCTAAAATAATCCACCTGTTTTCTTTAAAAATAAAAAATCATTTTTTCGAAAATTTCACTTATTTTAAACTCGATAACCTCGATTAACTCAAAATTCTGCCGTTTAAATTCGGGGTTTTTGCTATTAATAAATACTTACCTGCCACACCTACAGGCTGGAGCGCGTTTCGTGATCTATCTCGTTGGTTGGTAGAATTAAATACTCTATAAACACCTACTTTTCTGCTAATTACGTTTTTTCACCATAAATTCAAAATATTGTACTACGCTTACCTCTAAATACTCCGTTGTTCGTTAGCCCGCGCGCAGACGCGTGTTTTGACACCTCACACGCGTACCTAGCTCGGAAAAACGGAAAATTATACCAACAATAAAAGTTTACCTCAGCGAACCAGCATTCAACACAAACTACGATATCTTTGCACTTAGGAGACGGAATTTGAAGCGGTTTCGGTGCAGTTAATCTTAATTGGGCTCTGCCTCTCCTTTCCACCTAAAATAATCCACCTGTTTTCTTTAAAAATAAAAAATCATTTTTTCGAAAATTTCACTTATTTTAAACTCGATAACCTCGATTAACTCAAAATTCTGCCGTTTAAATTCGGGGTTTTTGCTATTAATAAATACTCACCTGCCACACCTACAGGCTGGAGCGCGTTTCGTGATCTATCTCGTTGGTTGGTAGAATTAAATACTCTATAAACACCTACTTTTCTGCTAATTACGTTTTTTCACCATAAATTCAAAATATTGTACTACGCTTACCTCTAAATACTCCGTTGTTCGTTAGCCCGCGCGCAGACGCGTGTTTTGACACCTCACACGCGTACCTAGCTCGGAAAAACGGAAAATTATACCAACAATAAAAGTTTACCTCAGCGAACCAGCATTCAACACAAACTACGATATCTTTGCACTTAGGAGACGGAATTTGAAGCGGTTTCGGTGCAGTTAATCTTAATTGGGCTCTGCCTCTCCTTTCCACCTAAAATAATCCACCTGTTTTCTTTAAAAATAAAAAATCATTTTTTCGAAAATTTCACTTATTTTAAACTCGATAACCTCGATTAACTCAAAATTCTGCCGTTTAAATTCGGGGTTTTTGCTATTAATAAATACTCACCTGCCACACCTACAGGCTGGAGCGCGTTTCGTGATCTATCTCGTTGGTTGGTAGAATTAAATACTCTATAAACACCTACTTTTCTGCTAATTACGTTTTTTCACCATAAATTCAAAATATTGTACTACGCTTACCTCTAAATACTCCGTTGTTCGTTAGCCCGCGCGCAGACGCGTGTTTTGACACCTCACACGCGTACCTAGCTCGGAAAAACGGAAAATTATACCAACAATAAAAGTTTACCTCAGCGAACCAGCATTCAACACAAACTACGATATCTTTGCACTTAGGAGACGGAATTTGAAGCGGTTTCGGTGCAGTTAATCTTAATTGGGCTCTGCCTCTTCTTTCCACCTAAAATAATCCACCTGTTTTCTTTAAAAATAAAAAATCATTTTTTCGAAAATTTCACTTATTTTAAACTCGATAACCTCGATTAACTCAAAATTCTGCCGTTTAAATTCGGGGTTTTTGCTATTTATAAATACTCACCTGCCACACCTACAGGCTGGAGCGCGTTTCGTGATCTATCTCGTTGGTTGGTAGAATTAAATACTCTATAAACACCTACTTTTCTGCTAATTACGTTTTTTCACCATAAATTCAAAATATTGTACTACGCTTACCTCTAAATACTCCGTTGTTCGTTAGCCCGCGCGCAGACGCGTGTTTTGACACCTCACACGCGTACCTAGCTCGGAAAAACGGAAAATTATACCAACAATAAAAGTTTACCTCAGCGAACCAGCATTCAACACAAACTACGATATCTTTGCACTTAGGAGACGGAATTTGAAGCGGTTTCGGTGCAGTTAATCTTAATTGGGCTCTGCCTCTCCTTTCCACCTAAAATAATCCACCTGTTTTCTTTAAAAATAAAAAATCATTTTTTCGAAAATTTCACTTATTTTAAACTCGATAACCTCGATTAACTCAAAATTCTGCCGTTTAAATTCGGGGTTTTTGCTATTAATAAATACTCACCTGCCACACCTACAGGCTGGAGCGCGTTTCGAGATCTATCTCGTTGGTTGGTAGAATTAAATACTCTATAAACACCTACTTTTCTGCTAATTACGTTTTTTCACCATAAATTCAAAATATTGTACTACGCTTACCTCTAAATACTCCGTTGTTCGTTAGCCCGCGCGCAGACGCGTGTTTTGACACCTCACACGCGTACCTAGCTCGGAAAAACGGAAAATTATACCAACAATAAAAGTTTACCTCAGCGAACCAGCATTCAACACAAACTACGATATCTTTGCACTTAGGAGACGGAATTTGAAGCGGTTTCGGTGCAGTTAATCTTAATTGGGCTCTGCCTCTCCTTTCCACCTAAAATAATCCACCTGTTTTCTTTAAAAATAAAAAATCATTTTTTCGAAAATTTCACTTATTTTAAACTCGATAACCTCGATTAACTCAAAATTCTGCCGTTTAAATTCGGGGTTTTTGCTATTAATAAATACTCACCTGCCACACCTACAGGCTGGAGCGCGTTTCGTGATCTATCTCGTTGGTTGGTAGAATTAAATACTCTATAAACACCTACTTTTCTGCTAATTACGTTTTTTCACCATAAATTCAAAATATTGTACTACGCTTACCTCTAAATACTCCGTTGTTCGTTAGCCCGCGCGCAGACGCGTGTTTTGACACCTCACACGCGTACCTAGCTCGGAAAAACGGAAAATTATACCAACAATAAAAGTTTACCTCAGCGAACCAGCATTCAACACAAACTACGATATCTTTGCACTTAGGAGACGGAATTTGAAGCGGTTTCGGTGCAGTTAATCTTAATTGGGCTCTGCCTCTCCTTTCCACCTAAAATAATCCACCTGTTTTCTTTAAAAATAAAAAATCATTTTTTCGAAAATTTCACTTATTTTAAACTCGATAACCTCGATTAACTCAAAATTCTGCCGTTTAAATTCGGGGTTTTTGCTATTAATAAATACTCACCTGCCACACCTACAGGCTGGAGCGCGTTTCGTGATCTATCTCGTTGGTTGGTAGAATTAAATACTCTATAAACACCTACTTTTCTGCTAATTACGTTTTTTCACCATAAATTCAAAATATTGTACTACGCTTACCTCTAAATACTCCGTTGTTCGTTAGCCCGCGCGCAGACGCGTGTTTTGACACCTCACACGCGTACCTAGCTCGGAAAAACGGAAAATTATACCAACAATAAAAGTTTACCTCAGCGAACCAGCATTCAACACAAACTACGATATCTTTGCACTTAGGAGACGGAATTTGAAGCGGTTTCGGTGCAGTTAATCTTAATTGGGCTCTGCCTCTTCTTTCCACCTAAAATAATCCACCTGTTTTCTTTAAAAATAAAAAATCATTTTTTCGAAAATTTCACTTATTTTAAACTCGATAACCTCGATTAACTCAAAATTCTGCCGTTTAAATTCGGGGTTTTTGCTATTTATAAATACTCACCTGCCACACCTACAGGCTGGAGCGCGTTTCGTGATCTATCTCGTTGGTTGGTAGAATTAAATACTCTATAAACACCTACTTTTCTGCTAATTACGTTTTTTCACCATAAATTCAAAATATTGTACTACGCTTACCTCTAAATACTCCGTTGTTCGTTAGCCCGCGCGCAGACGCGTGTTTTGACACCTCACACGCGTACCTAGCTCGGAAAAACGGAAAATTATACCAACAATAAAAGTTTACCTCAGCGAACCAGCATTCAACACAAACTACGATATCTTTGCACTTAGGAGACGGAATTTGAAGCGGTTTCGGTGCAGTTAATCTTAATTGGGCTCTGCCTCTCCTTTCCACCTAAAATAATCCACCTGTTTTCTTTAAAAATAAAAAATCATTTTTTCGAAAATTTCACTTATTTTAAACTCGATAACCTCGATTAACTCAAAATTCTGCCGTTTAAATTCGGGGTTTTTGCTATTAATAAATACTCACCTGCCACACCTACAGGCTGGAGCGCGTTTCGAGATCTATCTCGTTGGTTGGTAGAATTAAATACTCTATAAACACCTACTTTTCTGCTAATTACGTTTTTTCACCATAAATTCAAAATATTGTACTACGCTTACCTCTAAATACTCCGTTGTTCGTTAGCCCGCGCGCAGACGCGTGTTTTGACACCTCACACGCGTACCTAGCTCGGAAAAACGGAAAATTATACCAACAATAAAAGTTTACCTCAGCGAACCAGCATTCAACACAAACTACGATATCTTTGCACTTAGGAGACGGAATTTGAAGCGGTTTCGGTGCAGTTAATCTTAATTGGGCTCTGCCTCTCCTTTCCACCTAAAATAATCCACCTGTTTTCTTTAAAAATAAAAAATCATTTTTTCGAAAATTTCACTTATTTTAAACTCGATAACCTCGATTAACTCAAAATTCTGCCGTTTAAATTCGGGGTTTTTGCTATTAATAAATACTCACCTGCCACACCTACAGGCTGGAGCGCGTTTCGTGATCTATCTCGTTGGTTGGTAGAATTAAATACTCTATAAACACCTACTTTTCTGCTAATTACGTTTTTTCACCATAAATTCAAAATATTGTACTACGCTTACCTCTAAATACTCCGTTGTTCGTTAGCCCGCGCGCAGACGCGTGTTTTGACACCTCACACGCGTACCTAGCTCGGAAAAACGGAAAATTATACCAACAATAAAAGTTTACCTCAGCGAACCAGCATTCAACACAAACTACGATATCTTTGCACTTAGGAGACGGAATTTGAAGCGGTTTCGGTGCAGTTAATCTTAATTGGGCTCTGCCTCTCCTTTCCACCTAAAATAATCCACCTGTTTTCTTTAAAAATAAAAAATCATTTTTTCGAAAATTTCACTTATTTTAAACTCGATAACCTCGATTAACTCAAAATTCTGCCGTTTAAATTCGGGGTTTTTGCTATTAATAAATACTCACCTGCCACACCTACAGGCTGGAGCGCGTTTCGTGATCTATCTCGTTGGTTGGTAGAATTAAATACTCTATAAACACCTACTTTTCTGCTAATTACGTTTTTTCACCATAAATTCAAAATATTGTACTACGCTTACCTCTAAATACTCCGTTGTTCGTTAGCCCGCGCGCAGACGCGTGTTTTGACACCTCACACGCGTACCTAGCTCGGAAAAACGGAAAATTATACCAACAATAAAAGTTTACCTCAGCGAACCAGCATTCAACACAAACTACGATATCTTTGCACTTAGGAGACGGAATTTGAAGCGGTTTCGGTGCAGTTAATCTTAATTGGGCTCTGCCTCTCCTTTCCACCTAAAATAATCCACCTGTTTTCTTTAAAAATAAAAAATCATTTTTTCGAAAATTTCACTTATTTTAAACTCGATAACCTCGATTAACTCAAAATTCTGCCGTTTAAATTCGGGGTTTTTGCTATTAATAAATACTCACCTGCCACACCTACAGGCTGGAGCGCGTTTCGTGATCTATCTCGTTGGTTGGTAGAATTAAATACTCTATAAACACCTACTTTTCTGCTAATTACGTTTTTTCACCATAAATTCAAAATATTGTACTACGCTTACCTCTAAATACTCCGTTGTTCGTTAGCCCGCGCGCAGACGCGTGTTTTGACACCTCACACGCGTACCTAGCTCGGAAAAACGGAAAATTATACCAACAATAAAAGTTTACCTCAGCGAACCAGCATTCAACACAAACTACGATATCTTTGCACTTAGGAGACGGAATTTGAAGCGGTTTCGGTGCAGTTAATCTTAATTGGGCTCTGCCTCTCCTTTCCACCTAAAATAATCCACCTGTTTTCTTTAAAAATAAAAAATCATTTTTTCGAAAATTTCACTTATTTTAAACTCGATAACCTCGATTAACTCAAAATTCTGCCGTTTAAATTCGGGGTTTTTGCTATTAATAAATACTCACCTGCCACACCTACAGGCTGGAGCGCGTTTCGTGATCTATCTCGTTGGTTGGTAGAATTAAATACTCTATAAACACCTACTTTTCTGCTAATTACGTTTTTTCACCATAAATTCAAAATATTGTACTACGCTTACCTCTAAATACTCCGTTGTTCGTTAGCCCGCGCGCAGACGCGTGTTTTGACACCTCACACGCGTACCTAGCTCGGAAAAACGGAAAATTATACCAACAATAAAAGTTTACCTCAGCGAACCAGCATTCAACACAAACTACGATATCTTTGCACTTAGGAGACGGAATTTGAAGCGGTTTCGGTGCAGTTAATCTTAATTGGGCTCTGCCTCTCCTTTCCACCTAAAATAATCCACCTGTTTTCTTTAAAAATAAAAAATCATTTTTTCGAAAATTTCACTTATTTTAAACTCGATAACCTCGATTAACTCAAAATTCTGCCGTTTAAATTCGGGGTTTTTGCTATTAATAAATACTCACCTGCCACACCTACAGGCTGGAGCGCGTTTCGTGATCTATCTCGTTGGTTGGTAGAATTAAATACTCTATAAACACCTACTTTTCTGCTAATTACGTTTTTTCACCATAAATTCAAAATATTGTACTACGCTTACCTCTAAATACTCCGTTGTTCGTTAGCCCGCGCGCAGACGCGTGTTTTGACACCTCACACGCGTACCTAGCTCGGAAAAACGGAAAATTATACCAACAATAAAAGTTTACCTCAGCGAACCAGCATTCAACACAAACTACGATATCTTTGCACTTAGGAGACGGAATTTGAAGCGGTTTCGGTGCAGTTAATCTTAATTGGGCTCTGCCTCTCCTTTCCACCTAAAATAATCCACCTGTTTTCTTTAAAAATAAAAAATCATTTTTTCGAAAATTTCACTTATTTTAAACTCGATAACCTCGATTAACTCAAAATTCTGCCGTTTAAATTCGGGGTTTTTGCTATTAATAAATACTCACCTGCCACACCTACAGGCTGGAGCGCGTTTCGTGATCTATCTCGTTGGTTGGTAGAATTAAATACTCTATAAACACCTACTTTTCTGCTAATTACGTTTTTTCACCATAAATTCAAAATATTGTACTACGCTTACCTCTAAATACTCCGTTGTTCGTTAGCCCGCGCGCAGACGCGTGTTTTGACACCTCACACGCGTACCTAGCTCGGAAAAACGGAAAATTATACCAACAATAAAAGTTTACCTCAGCGAACCAGCATTCAACACAAACTACGATATCTTTGCACTTAGGAGACGGAATTTGAAGCGGTTTCGGTGCAGTTAATCTTAATTGGGCTCTGCCTCTCCTTTCCACCTAAAATAATCCACCTGTTTTCTTTAAAAATAAAAAATCATTTTTTCGAAAATTTCACTTATTTTAAACTCGATAACCTCGATTAACTCAAAATTCTGCCGTTTAAATTCGGGGTTTTTGCTATTAATAAATACTCACCTGCCACACCTACAGGCTGGAGCGCGTTTCGTGATCTATCTCGTTGGTTGGTAGAATTAAATACTCTATAAACACCTACTTTTCTGCTAATTACGTTTTTTCACCATAAATTCAAAATATTGTACTACGCTTACCTCTAAATACTCCGTTGTTCGTTAGCCCGCGCGCAGACGCGTGTTTTGACACCTCACACGCGTACCTAGCTCGGAAAAACGGAAAATTATACCAACAATAAAAGTTTACCTCAGCGAACCAGCATTCAACACAAACTACGATATCTTTGCACTTAGGAGACGGAATTTGAAGCGGTTTCGGTGCAGTTAATCTTAATTGGGCTCTGCCTCTCCTTTCCACCTAAAATAATCCACCTGTTTTCTTTAAAAATAAAAAATCATTTTTTCGAAAATTTCACTTATTTTAAACTCGATAACCTCGATTAACTCAAAATTCTGCCGTTTAAATTCGGGGTTTTTGCTATTAATAAATACTCATCTGCCACACCTACAGGCTGGAGCGCGTTTCGTGATCTATCTCGTTGGTTGGTAGAATTAAATACTCTATAAACACCTACTTTTCTGCTAATTACGTTTTTTCACCATAAATTCAAAATATTGTACTACGCTTACCTCTAAATACTCCGTTGTTCGTTAGCCCGCGCGCAGACGCGTGTTTTGACACCTCACACGCGTACCTAGCTCGGAAAAACGGAAAATTATACCAACAATAAAAGTTTACCTCAGCGAACCAGCATTCAACACAAACTACGATATCTTTGCACTTAGGAGACGGAATTTGAAGCGGTTTCGGTGCAGTTAATCTTAATTGGGCTCTGCCTCTCCTTTCCACCTAAAATAATCCACCTGTTTTCTTTAAAAATAAAAAATCATTTTTTCGAAAATTTCACTTATTTTAAACTCGATAACCTCGATTAACTCAAAATTCTGCCGTTTAAATTCGGGGTTTTTGCTATTAATAAATACTCACCTGCCACACCTACAGGCTGGAGCGCGTTTCGTGATCTATCTCGTTGGTTGGTAGAATTAAATACTCTATAAACACCTACTTTTCTGCTAATTACGTTTTTTCACCATAAATTCAAAATATTGTACTACGCTTACCTCTAAATACTCCGTTGTTCGTTAGCCCGCGCGCAGACGCGTGTTTTGACACCTCACACGCGTACCTAGCTCGGAAAAACGGAAAATTATACCAACAATAAAAGTTTACCTCAGCGAACCAGCATTCAACACAAACTACGATATCTTTGCACTTAGGAGACGGAATTTGAAGCGGTTTCGGTGCAGTTAATCTTAATTGGGCTCTGCCTCTCCTTTCCACCTAAAATAATCCACCTGTTTTCTTTAAAAATAAAAAATCATTTTTTCGAAAATTTCACTTATTTTAAACTCGATAACCTCGATTAACTCAAAATTCTGCCGTTTAAATTCGGGGTTTTTGCTATTAATAAATACTCACCTGCCACACCTACAGGCTGGAGCGCGTTTCGTGATCTATCTCGTTGGTTGGTAGAATTAAATACTCTATAAACACCTACTTTTCTGCTAATTACGTTTTTTCACCATAAATTCAAAATATTGTACTACGCTTACCTCTAAATACTCCGTTGTTCGTTAGCCCGCGCGCAGACGCGTGTTTTGACACCTCACACGCGTACCTAGCTCGGAAAAACGGAAAATTATACCAACAATAAAAGTTTACCTCAGCGAACCAGCATTCAACACAAACTACGATATCTTTGCACTTAGGAGACGGAATTTGAAGCGGTTTCGGTGCAGTTAATCTTAATTGGGCTCTGCCTCTCCTTTCCACCTAAAATAATCCACCTGTTTTCTTTAAAAATAAAAAATCATTTTTTCGAAAATTTCACTTATTTTAAACTCGATAACCTCGATTAACTCAAAATTCTGCCGTTTAAATTCGGGGTTTTTGCTATTAATAAATACTCACCTGCCACACCTACAGGCTGGAGCGCGTTTCGTGATCTATCTCGTTGGTTGGTAGAATTAAATACTCTATAAACACCTACTTTTCTGCTAATTACGTTTTTTCACCATAAATTCAAAATATTGTACTACGCTTACCTCTAAATACTCCGTTGTTCGTTAGCCCGCGCGCAGACGCGTGTTTTGACACCTCACACGCGTACCTAGCTCGGAAAAACGGAAAATTATACCAACAATAAAAGTTTACCTCAGCGAACCAGCATTCAACACAAACTACGATATCTTTGCACTTAGGAGACGGAATTTGAAGCGGTTTCGGTGCAGTTAATCTTAATTGGGCTCTGCCTCTCCTTTCCACCTAAAATAATCCACCTGTTTTCTTTAAAAATAAAAAATCATTTTTTCGAAAATTTCACTTATTTTAAACTCGATAACCTCGATTAACTCAAAATTCTGCCGTTTAAATTCGGGGTTTTTGCTATTAATAAATACTCACCTGCCACACCTACAGGCTGGAGCGCGTTTCGTGATCTATCTCGTTGGTTGGTAGAATTAAATACTCTATAAACACCTACTTTTCTGCTAATTACGTTTTTTCACCATAAATTCAAAATATTGTACTACGCTTACCTCTAAATACTCCGTTGTTCGTTAGCCCGCGCGCAGACGCGTGTTTTGACACCTCACACGCGTACCTAGCTCGGAAAAACGGAAAATTATACCAACAATAAAAGTTTACCTCAGCGAACCAGCATTCAACACAAACTACGATATCTTTGCACTTAGGAGACGGAATTTGAAGCGGTTTCGGTGCAGTTAATCTTAATTGGGCTCTGCCTCTCCTTTCCACCTAAAATAATCCACCTGTTTTCTTTAAAAATAAAAAATCATTTTTTCGAAAATTTCACTTATTTTAAACTCGATAACCTCGATTAACTCAAAATTCTGCCGTTTAAATTCGGGGTTTTTGCTATTAATAAATACTCACCTGCCACACCTACAGGCTGGAGCGCGTTTCGTGATCTATCTCGTTGGTTGGTAGAATTAAATACTCTATAAACACCTACTTTTCTGCTAATTACGTTTTTTCACCATAAATTCAAAATATTGTACTACGCTTACCTCTAAATACTCCGTTGTTCGTTAGCCCGCGCGCAGACGCGTGTTTTGACACCTCACACGCGTACCTAGCTCGGAAAAACGGAAAATTATACCAACAATAAAAGTTTACCTCAGCGAACCAGCATTCAACACAAACTACGATATCTTTGCACTTAGGAGACGGAATTTGAAGCGGTTTCGGTGCAGTTAATCTTAATTGGGCTCTGCCTCTCCTTTCCACCTAAAATAATCCACCTGTTTTCTTTAAAAATAAAAAATCATTTTTTCGAAAATTTCACTTATTTTAAACTCGATAACCTCGATTAACTCAAAATTCTGCCGTTTAAATTCGGGGTTTTTGCTATTAATAAATACTCACCTGCCACACCTACAGGCTGGAGCGCGTTTCGTGATCTATCTCGTTGGTTGGTAGAATTAAATACTCTATAAACACCTACTTTTCTGCTAATTACGTTTTTTCACCATAAATTCAAAATATTGTACTACGCTTACCTCTAAATACTCCGTTGTTCGTTAGCCCGCGCGCAGACGCGTGTTTTGACACCTCACACGCGTACCTAGCTCGGAAAAACGGAAAATTATACCAACAATAAAAGTTTACCTCAGCGAACCAGCATTCAACACAAACTACGATATCTTTGCACTTAGGAGACGGAATTTGAAGCGGTTTCGGTGCAGTTAATCTTAATTGGGCTCTGCCTCTCCTTTCCACCTAAAATAATCCACCTGTTTTCTTTAAAAATAAAAAATCATTTTTTCGAAAATTTCACTTATTTTAAACTCGATAACCTCGATTAACTCAAAATTCTGCCGTTTAAATTCGGGGTTTTTGCTATTAATAAATACTCACCTGCCACACCTACAGGCTGGAGCGCGTTTCGTGATCTATCTCGTTGGTTGGTAGAATTAAATACTCTATAAACACCTACTTTTCTGCTAATTACGTTTTTTCACCATAAATTCAAAATATTGTACTACGCTTACCTCTAAATACTCCGTTGTTCGTTAGCCCGCGCGCAGACGCGTGTTTTGACACCTCACACGCGTACCTAGCTCGGAAAAACGGAAAATTATACCAACAATAAAAGTTTACCTCAGCGAACCAGCATTCAACACAAACTACGATATCTTTGCACTTAGGAGACGGAATTTGAAGCGGTTTCGGTGCAGTTAATCTTAATTGGGCTCTGCCTCTCCTTTCCACCTAAAATAATCCACCTGTTTTCTTTAAAAATAAAAAATCATTTTTTCGAAAATTTCACTTATTTTAAACTCGATAACCTCGATTAACTCAAAATTCTGCCGTTTAAATTCGGGGTTTTTGCTATTAATAAATACTCACCTGCCACACCTACAGGCTGGAGCGCGTTTCGTGATCTATCTCGTTGGTTGGTAGAATTAAATACTCTATAAACACCTACTTTTCTGCTAATTACGTTTTTTCACCATAAATTCAAAATATTGTACTACGCTTACCTCTAAATACTCCGTTGTTCGTTAGCCCGCGCGTAGACGCGTGTTTTGACACCTCACACGCGTACCTAGCTCGGAAAAACGGAAAATTATACCAACAATAAAAGTTTACCTCAGCGAACCAGCATTCAACACAAACTACGATATCTTTGCACTTAGGAGACGGAATTTGAAGCGGTTTCGGTGCAGTTAATCTTAATTGGGCTCTGCCTCTCCTTTCCACCTAAAATAATCCACCTGTTTTCTTTAAAAATAAAAAATCATTTTTTCGAAAATTTCACTTATTTTAAACTCGATAACCTCGATTAACTCAAAATTCTGCCGTTTAAATTCGGGGTTTTTGCTATTAATAAATACTCACCTGCCACACCTACAGGCTGGAGCGCGTTTCGTGATCTATCTCGTTGGTTGGTAGAATTAAATACTCTATAAACACCTACTTTTCTGCTAATTACGTTTTTTCACCATAAATTCAAAATATTGTACTACGCTTACCTCTAAATACTCCGTTGTTCGTTAGCCCGCGCGCAGACGCGTGTTTTGACACCTCACACGCGTACCTAGCTCGGAAAAACGGAAAATTATACCAACAATAAAAGTTTACCTCAGCGAACCAGCATTCAACACAAACTACGATATCTTTGCACTTAGGAGACGGAATTTGAAGCGGTTTCGGTGCAGTTAATCTTAATTGGGCTCTGCCTCTCCTTTCCACCTAAAATAATCCACCTGTTTTCTTTAAAAATAAAAAATCATTTTTTCGAAAATTTCACTTATTTTAAACTCGATAACCTCGATTAACTCAAAATTCTGCCGTTTAAATTCGGGGTTTTTGCTATTAATAAATACTCACCTGCCACACCTACAGGCTGGAGCGCGTTTCGTGATCTATCTCGTTGGTTGGTAGAATTAAATACTCTATAAACACCTACTTTTCTGCTAATTACGTTTTTTCACCATAAATTCAAAATATTGTACTACGCTTACCTCTAAATACTCCGTTGTTCGTTAGCCCGCGCGCAGACGCGTGTTTTGACACCTCACACGCGTACCTAGCTCGGAAAAACGGAAAATTATACCAACAATAAAAGTTTACCTCAGCGAACCAGCATTCAACACAAACTACGATATCTTTGCACTTAGGAGACGGAATTTGAAGCGGTTTCGGTGCAGTTAATCTTAATTGGGCTCTGCCTCTCCTTTCCACCTAAAATAATCCACCTGTTTTCTTTAAAAATAAAAAATCATTTTTTCGAAAATTTCACTTATTTTAAACTCGATAACCTCGATTAACTCAAAATTCTGCCGTTTAAATTCGGGGTTTTTGCTATTAATAAATACTCACCTGCCACACCTACAGGCTGGAGCGCGTTTCGTGATCTATCTCGTTGGTTGGTAGAATTAAATACTCTATAAACACCTACTTTTCTGCTAATTACGTTTTTTCACCATAAATTCAAAATATTGTACTACGCTTACCTCTAAATACTCCGTTGTTCGTTAGCCCGCGCGCAGACGCGTGTTTTGACACCTCACACGCGTACCTAGCTCGGAAAAACGGAAAATTATACCAACAATAAAAGTTTACCTCAGCGAACCAGCATTCAACACAAACTACGATATCTTTGCACTTAGGAGACGGAATTTGAAGCGGTTTCGGTGCAGTTAATCTTAATTGGGCTCTGCCTCTCCTTTCCACCTAAAATAATCCACCTGTTTTCTTTAAAAATAAAAAATCATTTTTTCGAAAATTTCACTTATTTTAAACTCGATAACCTCGATTAACTCAAAATTCTGCCGTTTAAATTCGGGGTTTTTGCTATTAATAAATACTCACCTGCCACACCTACAGGCTGGAGCGCGTTTCGTGATCTATCTCGTTGGTTGGTAGAATTAAATACTCTATAAACACCTACTTTTCTGCTAATTACGTTTTTTCACCATAAATTCAAAATATTGTACTACGCTTACCTCTAAATACTCCGTTGTTCGTTAGCCCGCGCGCAGACGCGTGTTTTGACACCTCACACGCGTACCTAGCTCGGAAAAACGGAAAATTATACCAACAATAAAAGTTTACCTCAGCGAACCAGCATTCAACACAAACTACGATATCTTTGCACTTAGGAGACGGAATTTGAAGCGGTTTCGGTGCAGTTAATCTTAATTGGGCTCTGCCTCTCCTTTCCACCTAAAATAATCCACCTGTTTTCTTTAAAAATAAAAAATCATTTTTTCGAAAATTTCACTTATTTTAAACTCGATAACCTCGATTAACTCAAAATTCTGCCGTTTAAATTCGGGGTTTTTGCTATTAATAAATACTCACCTGCCACACCTACAGGCTGGAGCGCGTTTCGTGATCTATCTCGTTGGTTGGTAGAATTAAATACTCTATAAACACCTACTTTTCTGCTAATTACGTTTTTTCACCATAAATTCAAAATATTGTACTACGCTTACCTCTAAATACTCCGTTGTTCGTTAGCCCGCGCGCAGACGCGTGTTTTGACACCTCACACGCGTACCTAGCTCGGAAAAACGGAAAATTATACCAACAATAAAAGTTTACCTCAGCGAACCAGCATTCAACACAAACTACGATATCTTTGCACTTAGGAGACGGAATTTGAAGCGGTTTCGGTGCAGTTAATCTTAATTGGGCTCTGCCTCTCCTTTCCACCTAAAATAATCCACCTGTTTTCTTTAAAAATAAAAAATCATTTTTTCGAAAATTTCACTTATTTTAAACTCGATAACCTCGATTAACTCAAAATTCTGCCGTTTAAATTCGGGGTTTTTGCTATTAATAAATACTCACCTGCCACACCTACAGGCTGGAGCGCGTTTCGTGATCTATCTCGTTGGTTGGTAGAATTAAATACTCTATAAACACCTACTTTTCTGCTAATTACGTTTTTTCACCATAAATTCAAAATATTGTACTACGCTTACCTCTAAATACTCCGTTGTTCGTTAGCCCGCGCGCAGACGCGTGTTTTGACACCTCACACGCGTACCTAGCTCGGAAAAACGGAAAATTATACCAACAATAAAAGTTTACCTCAGCGAACCAGCATTCAACACAAACTACGATATCTTTGCACTTAGGAGACGGAATTTGAAGCGGTTTCGGTGCAGTTAATCTTAATTGGGCTCTGCCTCTCCTTTCCACCTAAAATAATCCACCTGTTTTCTTTAAAAATAAAAAATCATTTTTTCGAAAATTTCACTTATTTTAAACTCGATAACCTCGATTAACTCAAAATTCTGCCGTTTAAATTCGGGGTTTTTGCTATTAATAAATACTTACCTGCCACACCTACAGGCTGGAGCGCGTTTCGTGATCTATCTCGTTGGTTGGTAGAATTAAATACTCTATAAACACCTACTTTTCTGCTAATTACGTTTTTTCACCATAAATTCAAAATATTGTACTACGCTTACCTCTAAATACTCCGTTGTTCGTTAGCCCGCGCGCAGACGCGTGTTTTGACACCTCACACGCGTACCTAGCTCGGAAAAACGGAAAATTATACCAACAATAAAAGTTTACCTCAGCGAACCAGCATTCAACACAAACTACGATATCTTTGCACTTAGGAGACGGAATTTGAAGCGGTTTCGGTGCAGTTAATCTTAATTGGGCTCTGCCTCTCCTTTCCACCTAAAATAATCCACCTGTTTTCTTTAAAAATAAAAAATCATTTTTTCGAAAATTTCACTTATTTTAAACTCGATAACCTCGATTAACTCAAAATTCTGCCGTTTAAATTCGGGGTTTTTGCTATTAATAAATACTCACCTGCCACACCTACAGGCTGGAGCGCGTTTCGTGATCTATCTCGTTGGTTGGTAGAATTAAATACTCTATAAACACCTACTTTTCTGCTAATTACGTTTTTTCACCATAAATTCAAAATATTGTACTACGCTTACCTCTAAATACTCCGTTGTTCGTTAGCCCGCGCGCAGACGCGTGTTTTGACACCTCACACGCGTACCTAGCTCGGAAAAACGGAAAATTATACCAACAATAAAAGTTTACCTCAGCGAACCAGCATTCAACACAAACTACGATATCTTTGCACTTAGGAGACGGAATTTGAAGCGGTTTCGGTGCAGTTAATCTTAATTGGGCTCTGCCTCTCCTTTCCACCTAAAATAATCCACCTGTTTTCTTTAAAAATAAAAAATCATTTTTTCGAAAATTTCACTTATTTTAAACTCGATAACCTCGATTAACTCAAAATTCTGCCGTTTAAATTCGGGGTTTTTGCTATTAATAAATACTCACCTGCCACACCTACAGGCTGGAGCGCGTTTCGTGATCTATCTCGTTGGTTGGTAGAATTAAATACTCTATAAACACCTACTTTTCTGCTAATTACGTTTTTTCACCATAAATTCAAAATATTGTACTACGCTTACCTCTAAATACTCCGTTGTTCGTTAGCCCGCGCGCAGACGCGTGTTTTGACACCTCACACGCGTACCTAGCTCGGAAAAACGGAAAATTATACCAACAATAAAAGTTTACCTCAGCGAACCAGCATTCAACACAAACTACGATATCTTTGCACTTAGGAGACGGAATTTGAAGCGGTTTCGGTGCAGTTAATCTTAATTGGGCTCTGCCTCTCCTTTCCACCTAAAATAATCCACCTGTTTTCTTTAAAAATAAAAAATCATTTTTTCGAAAATTTCACTTATTTTAAACTCGATAACCTCGATTAACTCAAAATTCTGCCGTTTAAATTCGGGGTTTTTGCTATTAATAAATACTCACCTGCCACACCTACAGGCTGGAGCGCGTTTCGTGATCTATCTCGTTGGTTGGTAGAATTAAATACTCTATAAACACCTACTTTTCTGCTAATTACGTTTTTTCACCATAAATTCAAAATATTGTACTACGCTTACCTCTAAATACTCCGTTGTTCGTTAGCCCGCGCGCAGACGCGTGTTTTGACACCTCACACGCGTACCTAGCTCGGAAAAACGGAAAATTATACCAACAATAAAAGTTTACCTCAGCGAACCAGCATTCAACACAAACTACGATATCTTTGCACTTAGGAGACGGAATTTGAAGCGGTTTCGGTGCAGTTAATCTTAATTGGGCTCTGCCTCTCCTTTCCACCTAAAATAATCCACCTGTTTTCTTTAAAAATAAAAAATCATTTTTTCGAAAATTTCACTTATTTTAAACTCGATAACCTCGATTAACTCAAAATTCTGCCGTTTAAATTCGGGGTTTTTGCTATTAATAAATACTCACCTGCCACACCTACAGGCTGGAGCGCGTTTCGTGATCTATCTCGTTGGTTGGTAGAATTAAATACTCTATAAACACCTACTTTTCTGCTAATTACGTTTTTTCACCATAAATTCAAAATATTGTACTACGCTTACCTCTAAATACTCCGTTGTTCGTTAGCCCGCGCGCAGACGCGTGTTTTGACACCTCACACGCGTACCTAGCTCGGAAAAACGGAAAATTATACCAACAATAAAAGTTTACCTCAGCGAACCAGCATTCAACACAAACTACGATATCTTTGCACTTAGGAGACGGAATTTGAAGCGGTTTCGGTGCAGTTAATCTTAATTGGGCTCTGCCTCTCCTTTCCACCTAAAATAATCCACCTGTTTTCTTTAAAAATAAAAAATCATTTTTTCGAAAATTTCACTTATTTTAAACTCGATAACCTCGATTAACTCAAAATTCTGCCGTTTAAATTCGGGGTTTTTGCTATTAATAAATACTCACCTGCCACACCTACAGGCTGGAGCGCGTTTCGTGATCTATCTCGTTGGTTGGTAGAATTAAATACTCTATAAACACCTACTTTTCTGCTAATTACGTTTTTTCACCATAAATTCAAAATATTGTACTACGCTTACCTCTAAATACTCCGTTGTTCGTTAGCCCGCGCGCAGACGCGTGTTTTGACACCTCACACGCGTACCTAGCTCGGAAAAACGGAAAATTATACCAACAATAAAAGTTTACCTCAGCGAACCAGCATTCAACACAAACTACGATATCTTTGCACTTAGGAGACGGAATTTGAAGCGGTTTCGGTGCAGTTAATCTTAATTGGGCTCTGCCTCTCCTTTCCACCTAAAATAATCCACCTGTTTTCTTTAAAAATAAAAAATCATTTTTTCGAAAATTTCACTTATTTTAAACTCGATAACCTCGATTAACTCAAAATTCTGCCGTTTAAATTCGGGGTTTTTGCTATTAATAAATACTCACCTGCCACACCTACAGGCTGGAGCGCGTTTCGTGATCTATCTCGTTGGTTGGTAGAATTAAATACTCTATAAACACCTACTTTTCTGCTAATTACGTTTTTTCACCATAAATTCAAAATATTGTACTACGCTTACCTCTAAATACTCCGTTGTTCGTTAGCCCGCGCGCAGACGCGTGTTTTGACACCTCACACGCGTACCTAGCTCGGAAAAACGGAAAATTATACCAACAATAAAAGTTTACCTCAGCGAACCAGCATTCAACACAAACTACGATATCTTTGCACTTAGGAGACGGAATTTGAAGCGGTTTCGGTGCAGTTAATCTTAATTGGGCTCTGCCTCTCCTTTCCACCTAAAATAATCCACCTGTTTTCTTTAAAAATAAAAAATCATTTTTTCGAAAATTTCACTTATTTTAAACTCGATAACCTCGATTAACTCAAAATTCTGCCGTTTAAATTCGGGGTTTTTGCTATTAATAAATACTCACCTGCCACACCTACAGGCTGGAGCGCGTTTCGTGATCTATCTCGTTGGTTGGTAGAATTAAATACTCTATAAACACCTACTTTTCTGCTAATTACGTTTTTTCACCATAAATTCAAAATATTGTACTACGCTTACCTCTAAATACTCCGTTGTTCGTTAGCCCGCGCGCAGACGCGTGTTTTGACACCTCACACGCGTACCTAGCTCGGAAAAACGGAAAATTATACCAACAATAAAAGTTTACCTCAGCGAACCAGCATTCAACACAAACTACGATATCTTTGCACTTAGGAGACGGAATTTGAAGCGGTTTCGGTGCAGTTAATCTTAATTGGGCTCTGCCTCTCCTTTCCACCTAAAATAATCCACCTGTTTTCTTTAAAAATAAAAAATCATTTTTTCGAAAATTTCACTTATTTTAAACTCGATAACCTCGATTAACTCAAAATTCTGCCGTTTAAATTCGGGGTTTTTGCTATTAATAAATACTCACCTGCCACACCTACAGGCTGGAGCGCGTTTCGTGATCTATCTCGTTGGTTGGTAGAATTAAATACTCTATAAACACCTACTTTTCTGCTAATTACGTTTTTTCACCATAAATTCAAAATATTGTACTACGCTTACCTCTAAATACTCCGTTGTTCGTTAGCCCGCGCGCAGACGCGTGTTTTGACACCTCACACGCGTACCTAGCTCGGAAAAACGGAAAATTATACCAACAATAAAAGTTTACCTCAGCGAACCAGCATTCAACACAAACTACGATATCTTTGCACTTAGGAGACGGAATTTGAAGCGGTTTCGGTGCAGTTAATCTTAATTGGGCTCTGCCTCTCCTTTCCACCTAAAATAATCCACCTGTTTTCTTTAAAAATAAAAAATCATTTTTTCGAAAATTTCACTTATTTTAAACGCGATAACCTCGATTAACTCAAAATTCTGCCGTTTAAATTCGGGGTTTTTGCTATTAATAAATACTCACCTGCCACACCTACAGGCTGGAGCGCGTTTCGTGATCTATCTCGTTGGTTGGTAGAATTAAATACTCTATAAACACCTACTTTTCTGCTAATTACGTTTTTTCACCATAAATTCAAAATATTGTACTACGCTTACCTCTAAATACTCCGTTGTTCGTTAGCCCGCGCGCAGACGCGTGTTTTGACACCTCACACGCGTACCTAGCTCGGAAAAACGGAAAATTATACCAACAATAAAAGTTTACCTCAGCGAACCAGCATTCAACACAAACTACGATATCTTTGCACTTAGGAGACGGAATTTGAAGCGGTTTCGGTGCAGTTAATCTTAATTGGGCTCTGCCTCTCCTTTCCACCTAAAATAATCCACCTGTTTTCTTTAAAAATAAAAAATCATTTTTTCGAAAATTTCACTTATTTTAAACTCGATAACCTCGATTAACTCAAAATTCTGCCGTTTAAATTCGGGGTTTTTGCTATTAATAAATACTCACCTGCCACACCTACAGGCTGGAGCGCGTTTCGTGATCTATCTCGTTGGTTGGTAGAATTAAATACTCTATAAACACCTACTTTTCTGCTAATTACGTTTTTTCACCATAAATTCAAAATATTGTACTACGCTTACCTCTAAATACTCCGTTGTTCGTTAGCCCGCGCGCAGACGCGTGTTTTGACACCTCACACGCGTACCTAGCTCGGAAAAACGGAAAATTATACCAACAATAAAAGTTTACCTCAGCGAACCAGCATTCAACACAAACTACGATATCTTTGCACTTAGGAGACGGAATTTGAAGCGGTTTCGGTGCAGTTAATCTTAATTGGGCTCTGCCTCTCCTTTCCACCTAAAATAATCCACCTGTTTTCTTTAAAAATAAAAAATCATTTTTTCGAAAATTTCACTTATTTTAAACTCGATAACCTCGATTAACTCAAAATTCTGCTCAGAAGCTGTTACTAGTCATATACCATGAAAACACCCATCCTTTAGTCATCTGAGACCTAGTTTTCCAAGTACAATTTAATGGAAAATGGCTTTCATGCGTACTCCTCCTCGTTCTCTCAATCTTCCACCCGCGATTAAAGTTCCTCCCCTCCCCGCTGACTCTTCCGAGATTATCGACATGGAATCATGCATCCACATCATATCCAGACTCGCCGAATTCATTAAAACCACCGTTTACGAAAATAAAAGCGTCACGACAGGCAATAAAAAGACAATTGCTCTGGCGTCAGACGAAATACTCACAGCGATTTCAAAGCTCCCCAACTTCGTTGGCTCTTCTCGGGAAGAACTCGGCCAGGAAGCCCAACCACCGAGCCCAGCCAAACGAGATCATCACGAGCGTAAAGACAGAGGTCCAAACCATGAAAAATCTCGTCAGAACCGACGACGGCGATGGCACATTCAGAAAGGAGATTGTGACTTGCGTGCGAGAGGAGTTAAGCAAGCACCTTGCCACTATCTCGAGTCCACCAGCACCTCCAACCCCAATAACTTACGCGCAGGCTGCCAGTGCGCCTGCATCTCGGCACCCAATAAAAGAGATTCCACAAAACAGACCCGCCATTATTGTCTCGGCTAAATGCGACACACAAACGCGCCAGGAAGTCGTGGAGTCTTTCAGGATAGTATCAGTTACCGCACCACTAACTATGCGCCTACAAAAATCCAGTCCGTGTCCAACAACAAACTTAGGGTCGAGTTCGAAACGGAGAAACAGCGCGACGAAACCCTCAAGAAATTGGAAACTTCCTCCCAACTTACTGCGGAACCGGCAAGAAAACTTAAACCCATGCTCATTCTCAAGGGAATCTCCATAGACACGCCATCGGAGGACCTAATCGACATCATTCGCGGCCAGAACGAAGAGCTATCGCCCCTCTTCGAGAATAATGACGACCTGCGACTCGCTTTCAAAAGGAACAACAGGAACCCAAATCTATACACCGCCATCCTAATCGCTCACCCCACCCTGTGGCGTAAAATAATTGACATGGGAAGAGTTTGCGTCGACCACCAACGCGTCCATTCTGAAGACTTCTCGCCATTCATCCAGTGCAAAAAGTGCCTGCAGTTCGGGCATGTCCAGTCAAAATGCACAGCGAAACAATCTCCATGCGCTTACTGCTCTGAAGAGGGCCACAACATTGAAAGCTGCCCACTTCGAGAGTACAAAAGCACGCCCAAATGCTTCAACTGCCACCCACACAACACAAAATTCAGCACCAGCTACGACATCGGACACAAGGCCACCGCTAACAATTGCCCCAGAGTGAAATCACTTATACTTAAAATTACCAGCCGCACTGATTATGGATAAGTCATACATCAGAATAGTACAGTGTAACATAGATCGCTCAAAAAATAGTTTCCACGAACTTTTAACGTACTTTTATAATGGCCAATACGACATTGCCTTGTTGTCGGAACCTTACATAGGATCTGGCAAGGAGGTCAAACCCATATCGGGTATCGACATCTTTCAGTATTCAAACGGATGCAATGTTAATGCATGCAACGCTTCGCTCCTTGCGCCGCTGCCGCCTCGCCTTTTTCTTATTGGCCGCCCTTGCCTTCCTAGCCGCCTTCCTCTTCTCCCCGGCCACTTGCCATTCAGCATCGGCTTGGGGAGGTAGGGAAGGTTTGGGTGCAGTCGGAGGTGGGGGCGTTCGTTTAGCCACCGGGGCCGGGGCCGGAGCCGGGGCCGGGGCCGGAGCCGGGGCCGGGGCCGGGGCCCTCGCCACCTTTATGGCGGCTCCGGCCTTTTAGCCGCCCCGCCCTTATTCTGTCTCGGAGAGGCTGGATTGGCCGCGGCAGATCCGGCGGCGACGACGGCATATGTCGTCGCCTCCTTCCGCTGGCCGGGGGCTGGCTGGCTTGCCGTCAAGGGGGGGCGCAGGACGATGGCTTCTAGGGCAGAGAATCGTCTCCGCATTTCGGCCATCTCCCGCTGCACCAGGGTCAGAACCCGGTCCCCAGCAGCATCAGGCACAGGCCGTCCCTGCCCATGCTGCTCCCCCCTGCGGCATTTTATTTATTTATATATACTTTATTGTACACCACAAAAATACATGCATGCATCTCCCGGGGGCCGGCTCCTCGGAGCTTAGCCAGGTCCGCTCGGAGCTCCGCGTTCTCCTTTTGGAGGAGCTCCATCGCGGCCGTCAGGCGTGCGACCTCCGCCCGCATCTCGGACACTCCGTCCGACAGGGTCCCCCTGCGGGAGGCCTCCGCTGCCGCCACTATGGAGGCCGTGGCCTCTGCTATGGCCTTGTCCTTGGAGGTCTTAAGCCTCTTCAAGGCCACATTGTTGATTGCAGAGGCCACGATCTCTGCGAACCCAGCCGCGCCCCTTGGCCTGGAGCAACCAGCAGCGCCTGGCTCACCACCTGTTACTTCCGAGGGGGCTGCACTGGGGCTCGCGACTTGCTGAGCCGGGTCGGCCGGGCTGACCGGAATCGGATCACCAGCCCCCTTGGTGATGAGCCCTCTACCCGCACCCTTCTCTTGGGCTCCACCCCGCCGGCCGGAGGGGATCTTCCTCCGGCTCCGGTCGACTGAAGACGACCCCGACTTGGGGCGCTTCCGGAAGAACTTTCTCCCGGAACGCCCCACCACCACAACCTCGCGCTCCACGCTCGTACAAGAGCTAGAGCTCGATGCCGCGTCGGACTCCGACCGCGCATCGCTTCCTTCCTCTCCCTCTCTCTCTCCCTGTCTCTCTTCGTTGTGTTTTTTATGTTTAATATCCATAGTTGTTCCCACGAGTATAAAACAATCTGTACTTGCTCAAAATATAGTGGTTCGCACTAGCGACTGATTCCATAGCTACCCATCAGCCAAGCTATCAACCTCCCTCACGGTGCGCCGCCGCTTGGAGGTTTGGGGTAATTTTTTATAGAGGATTTCTTCCTCGCGGCCCAAGCGGTTAAGCCAAGACCCTCGACCCCCGTCAAATGCCAGAGACATGATCTTGACACTCTCCGGGGCTACGAGACCAACGGTGGCAGAAGGAAGGACTTCCTCCTGCCTGCCCGACGGCAGGGTTAGTGCACGCCGAGCCCGCTTAAGACGCTACTAAACGTGTACTCCTCCGAGTACACATTGGAGCGTCCCACCGACAGGATATTGGCATACGGGCAATGCCTCTCCACTTGGTACTGTGTCTAAAACACAGCACCCATTGGAGAAACATTGCCCGCACCCCAGGGTGCACCGTCCCAGAAACTGGCCTTCCCCACGGACGTATCCGTAAGGGAACTCCAGCCCCCGGGCACACGGGGAGGTTTCCTGTCCACGCACCCCTCGGCACCTAACCAGCGCGATCATCTATGCCGTGTAGAACACATTCTATTGCTCGTTTACCACTTATACTACATCGGTTAATAAGAGTAATTTTGTCGTAAAAATAATCTTCAAGGGAGTCTCCGTAACGTGCACGCCTAGCCAACATATCTGCTAACATTTGACCGTAGTTCTCTTCCGAGGGAAAAGCCGATATTAATTTTGTTTGCCATTCGTCCCAAGAAAAGAGCACCGATGGTAATCCTTCATACCAACGTTTTGCTATGCCTTGAAGTTTAGGGAGTGCATAATGTACTATTTGTTTATGATTCCATGAATAAATGCTGCGCCGCTGGCTGCTGCGCCGCTGGCTGCTGCGCCGCTGGCTGCTGCGCCCCTGGCTGCTGCGCCGCTGGCTGCTGCGCCGCTGGCTGCTGCGCCTCTGGCTGCTGCGCCTCTGGCTGCTGCGCCGCTGGCCGCTGCGCAAAGGGCTGCGCGATCGACTGTGGTTTGGTAGATGGCAAGTCGGGCCCATCACGTGGCCTCGTGTGTGCTGCAAACTCAGTCTTGATTGCTGTTCCAAGGAGTGATGTTGTCTATGCTGCCGTCCACTAACTAAAAGGCCGTTAAGCCACAGTTGGTCGTTTTTCACTTTGTGATGTAGCCTTATACAACTTTCGATGCTCTATCTTTTGGTGTAAGAATCATTTTTCTATGATTTATAGTTTTTGAGATACAGAACATTGCTGAGCAGTTAAACCACATAAATTTCGTTACTCCCTTAATCAAAAAGCGGCTAAGCCACAATACTTCTCTAGAAAAACGTTAACATACTTTAACGGCAAATTGATGTATCATTTTTTTCTAAATTTACTTCACTAAAAGTACGTTATCTAGTCATGCTTGACTAAAAAGCAGCTAAGCGTCTTTAACTACCTTCATGTATTGTGTGACAAATAACCATCTGAACATCGTGCCTTAACTATAAAGCAGTTATAAAGAAAAACTACACTAGAAAGCAGTTATTACGCCAATAGCGGCCTTTAAGTTATGTATTGAAATTAGTATTAGCTAAATATCAATCGCTAGAGAGCAGCTAAACGACAATACTAGACTAAAAAGCAGTTAAACGCTCGTGATTTGCGTTTGCGTTTGACCAGCTTAGGCTATAATTCCTTCCTTTTTACTTCGGGTGCTCGTTAGCGGACGGACGTACGGCGCGTCTCTTGATTTTTGGCGCTACAATTACGCGAATGGCGCAAAATATGACATTATTATTTCATTTATTGTAATAAATAGCTATTTGTAATATTATTATAAATACGAAAGTATGTTTGGATGTTTGTAAATCTTTTAAGCAAAAACGAATGAATGGTTTTTAATTTATCTAACTTTATAAATGCCTGTTTTTGTTACCATATATTTTTCTGTATTCCGCAATACCTGCACAGGTAAAACGCGTGCTGCTAGTTTTCATTATGTACCTACCTATTGCAAGAGGGTTTTAAAGTACCTACTGTTTCTAAGTTCACCGTAATTGTTGTTGTAGGTATCTGTTTCGATTGCTGATTGTTTTATACCTACTAGTGCGAAAGAGATGTGTCGTATAATTGGTTCATTAGTTAACTGATTATATTTCATTGTATTCTAGACGTTCCTGTGTATCATCAAGGATCCAAACTATGATGAATAGTGTGTTGGTGGACCAGGAATTTCCAACTGCACAACGCCTTGACACTAACAGCATGCCATCTATAAGCATTTCCACTTGCTCTAATATTAGCCAAAAATAATCAAAGTACCCCCCGCATAAACAATAACGATTTAATTAATCTTCTCTACAAAGAATCTTACTCGATGACATCACAAGTGTTTCAATAATTCAATGAAACACAAACCACATATAATTATAGCCAACCAGAAGAAACTCTGAAGCTTACAATAGAAACATTAACTCAACAGCGTGAAACACATTCCATATACTGCCACGAATCGATGCCCCCTCCTTCCCCGATGCCATCTTCTTCTCACTGCATTATACCAGAAATATTAGATTATGACAGTGATGACTCTGTTAAGGATAAGGACTACCAACCATGTGAAGAAGTTTTTAGTAATGATACTGAATATGGTTATGACATGCAAAGACAAAATACAGTTTCAAACCCTAAAAGTAAACCAATATTGAAAAGGAAAACATCAATTACTAAAACGTTTCCCAAAAAAATAATAACGCGACGACATACTCAAGAATTTACAAGAACAGAAGAGATTATTGGACATCGGTTACCTAAGAAAAGACGTACATCCTTATCTATTTTTGATTGCTCTATTTCTACAGATTTAGTAAATTTAGCACCACCATCTTCCACAAAGAGAAAGAAATATGATACCAGCTTGAAAGATAGATAAGTTGAGAAGGAAAAGGAACGCAGAAGCAAGTACAATGTTAAAACAGGCTGTGATATGAAGTGTACAAATATATATATATATTATTTTTTTATATAAAGTCTAATAATTTTAATTGATTATGACGACACATTTAGATTATTTCAACTTTGCAATTATTGATCTCTGATTGTGATATGTTTATTTCATAAGTGCATAAGAATTTGAAACCAAGTGTCATGTGCCATAAAGCTTTCAAAAACGATACTTACATGTTTTGGGTATTTTTATAAAATAATTATAATATAATTTTTCCTGTGGTTTCGCGAATACTGATTATTATTAAAGATGTAATTGTGATCTCATTATTTTATATTGTTTAATTAAATAATAAGATATTTGTTAAGTTCCTACACAATTTAATTAAACGTAGTGATTGTCTATTATTTTTTATTTATAAATAAAGTTCTGATTTTCATAAAATAGTTTTTAACTTTTCAACTTTTTACCCGCAAGTGCTTATTTAAAAGGCAGTTAATTGCGAGCGAGATGTCTTTAACTGCGTTCTAGTTGAGCAATTGGAGAACCATTATAAAAATATGTTTTACAATACCGAGCTTAAAAGCGTTTAAAATCCCGTAACTGCTTTCTAAGTAAGCGAAGTTAGTCTTCCAAGTGTTAGTTACTAGGCTATAAGTCTTTTAAAATCCTTTAACTGCTTTATAACTATGTATATTTTGATAACTTTTACTATAAGTACAAGACGTGGCGGCTACAAGAAATTGCTTTACTATAAAGCAGTTAAGGTATGGTTAGCGGCCTTATAGTGCAGTATATTATGTAAAAGTGAAAAAAATTGCTTAGCTAAAAGTTAGAAAATGAATTTAAATAAAATGTGATTAATATAAATGAATGAACTAAATCACATATTGTGCAAAAAGACTGTGCCTACGTATATAACTTGTAACCTTGTTCCTAGGTAGCATACTTTTCAAGAGACATCAATTCCCACTTATTTTTGCGTTTTCTCGAAAACTACTTTTTGGGCTTAGCTGCTTTTTAGTTAGTGGACGGCAGTATGGTCATCTGCACTTTCGGTTGGATTCGCTTGAACACTTCCCAAAATCGGAGAAACAAGCACTCTTTGTTTATCCATGTTCCTCGAACGAAAAAAAAAAATACACAATGTTAGAATGAGCTACTTATCCCACTTCTGAATTGTAAAATAAAAGGCTAGTTCATAATATAGTTTGTTTTATTATTAATAAAAATCATAGAATTCCATTAAATACCATAGGAAACCATAATATCATCATAATATATATAATATCTAGGACATCTTCTCGCTGACGACCTTAAGGACAATGTTGATATTGAAAGAGAGCGTAGGGCACTGGCGGTCCGAGGTAACATGTTGGCCCGAAGATTCGCTCGGTGTAGCAATTTAGTAAAATTAACACTGTTTAAGGCATATTGCCAGTGTTTTTACACGGGGAATCTTTGGGTCAACTATACAAAAAGAACGTTGGATGACCTACGCGTACAATACAATAATATTTTTAGGATGCTGTTGGGACTGCCGCGATGTTGCAGCGCTTCTGCTATGTTTGCGCAAAACCGAACTGACGGCTTCCACGCCATCATTCGTAAGAAAACCGCGTCGCTGTTGTCAAGGTTGCGGGCGAGTGGCAACAGCATCCTAAAAACTATTTCGGAAAGTATTGACTCTCCGATTATTAAAAGTTTTGTGAGAAGGACAATCACAGAACATTAATCTGGGGATGCCCTTTTCACAATACTATTAGTTACTCTGTCTTTTATAATGTATCTCAGCTACTAACACTAGAAATAAGTTATTTTGTACTGTTTACTAACACAATGGATTATTGTTGTCCGAAAATAAAGAATTATATATAACGATTTTATTCAACATTTATCAGTATAATTTTATACAGTTTTAAATAATAAAATATTCAAAATAAATACAAGTTTCAACTTACTAGGTGATGATCACTCCACAAACGTCGCACATAAACTGAGCCCGCAACGAAATCGGAAATCGCGACGTCCCCGTTAGGGGACGTGGCGAGCGGGATCGGGGCTTCGCCCCCTGCCCGCGGAGGCTATACGGTGGCCCGCTAAAACGGGCCCCTCCATGTGTTTGCCAATTTGTTAGGCTGTGGCAATGATCGGCCGCGTTAGTGATAACGCGTCCGTGTCACTGGTTGCAATGAGTTTTTCTGTAGGCGCGCCGCGACGCTATTTCCATAGCGTCGCTTTCTTCACGACATCTCGGCGGTCTGTCACCGCCAGGTGAGACTCCTAGTTACCTAGGAGAGGCCCAGCGGGTGATGACCAGCGACGGAGATGCCGACTCGACGCTCCTACAGAGTAAAAAGGTTGTTGTGCGTGTTATACTGTCGGTGAGATAAATGAAGACTCGGACTACAAGGAAATAAATTGTCTTTAATTCAAGTTCCACAATACTTTGTTATAGCTAACTAGGTACTATGTATGCGTCGAGGCAGGGCGGTGGTATGTAGGCGACTGGCGAGCCGATTGCCCGTTCCCACATACTTTGTCGATAATGCAACTCAGCATATTACGATTACTAAGCCGCCACATCCCCCTTTCTCAAAAAATTTTTCAAAAAAATTTTTATTCTATACTTAACGTAACTACGTGCTTACATCACTATTATGGTGCTAAGAAATCTCTTAAGTTACAATGTTGTTTATGATAACATTCTATCCTGTCAGCATTCCAACAGTTGAATGCTGCCTATTGTTTTATTTCTATCGCTAAATATAGATCCTATACACTAAGAAATTTTCTAAGAATTTTTGCGGTCTCGTCATTGCCTGGGCTCTGAGCCGACTTGAAATTTTACATTTGGGCTGTAACAATATAACAATTAAGGGTAGTTACCATGACCTCCGCTCTGCAATAGCTAAATAACACCTCGCGGGTCGGCAGCCTTGGTCATGGTAACGCCGTTCACAAAATAAACTACATATATTACATAGTACGTGTTCTTACTCACTATTTTCTTTGCACAATTCACAACATCACTTAGCTAAACGTATCCCGTGGCGGTGACCGTGGGTGCCGGGTCTCTCACTGTACCGGGTTGTCTTGCCAGTATCCCCGGCACTTCTTTTCTTACCCATTCCCTCGCATGGCCTGCGCAACCTCTCTTGGTAGCGTAACATAGTAATATGCCCATTATTGCGGCGATAATGACTAACATTATCCCGAAATAGTTTAGTTTGTTTTCTAACTGCTGCCCTGATACTGATTGGGCCTGTGCTATGGCTATGTTTTCTTTATTTTGGTAATTCCCCATTTTCAAACTCTAATCTGTATTTGGTTTGTGCTGGTAGTATATCTCGCCAAATACCGTAGTGAAATATACAAAATTTTTTTTTTGTCGATATTCGATGTACTAACATTATTGTCATGTGAGCAAAAATCGCACCGGTTGCTTTATTACTCGACCACAGCGCGTGGTTTTAACCATGGGCGGTAGCGATTTTTGCTCGCTTGGTTCTGCATTTGGTTCACGCTCATTTTCAGTACGTTTATTTTCTGATGGTTTTTCCTCATGATCTAACATATACGCTGGTTTTAATCTGTCTATGGAAATGGTTGCTTGACGGTCACCTATTTGTATGTAAAAGGTTTTCTTATCCCTACTGATTACTTTGTGTGGGCCGCTATATGCTGGGGTCAATGGACTTTTTACCATATCGTTCCTCATAAAAACGTGAGAGCATGTATTTAAGTCTTTATGGATAAATATTTTCCGCGAATCGCTGTTCTCCCTTGCCTGTGGCCGCATACTGTTTATTACGCTTCGGAGTTTGCTTACGAACGTAGGTTGATGTTCTACTTGTATTGTGTTGTTTTCGCAATAAAAAAACGCCTGGTAAACGCCTGGTAAACGTAGTGTCTGTCCTAATACTAATTCTGCTGAACTTACGTTTTCGTCATTTTTACAAGTCGCACGAAGTCCCAACAACGCTGTCGGTAATTCCTCGACCCACGACCTATTATCTTGTAGCCTAGCCTTAATTGCAACCTTAAGTGAGCGATGCATTCTTTCAACCATGCCGTTCGCTTGCGGATGATACGCTGTTGTACGGGTCTTTTTTATGCCTAACTGGTTTAACAGGCTCTTGAATAGCTCGCTCTCAAACTGTCTTCCCTGGTCACTAGTTATTGTGAGTGGGCACCCAAATCTGCATACCCAACCCTCGTAAAATGCTTTAGCTACTGTGTCCGCGGTAATATCGGTTACCGGAATCGCTTCTGGCCATCTCGTGTACCTATCTATCATAGTGACGCAATACCTATAACCTTCTTGTGACGTCGGCAGTGGTCCGACTATGTCTATGTGTACATGCTCAAATCTATCTACTACCGGGAAACTACTTAATTTGGATACTGTATGTCGCTGTACTTTTACTTTCTGACAATGAATGAAATGAAATGAAATGAAATGAAATGAAATTGTTTATTCTGTAAATAGGATATCGCAATCACTTTTACACGTCATATTATTAAAAAAAATAAAATAAGCTAGATGAGGTCGGCGTTTCCTATCTGACTACTGCATGCCCTGGCCCACCTGGTCACGTCTTTGTTCATTTCTGGCCAAAAATAACGTTTCGTTATCATTTTCCGTGTGGCCCTAATTCCGGGGTGGCTTATGTTATGTACTGCATCGAAAGCTACTTTACGAAATTTGTGTGGTAGATATGGTCTTACCTGGTTCTCTGAAATGTTACAATGAATTGCTCTGTTGCACAATGGTGAATGAATTTGTTTTAATACGATGTTACCTTGCGATTCTGCTAACATACACGCCATTTGTTCGTCTGTTTCCTGTGCCCGTGCGACTTCGTCGAAATCAACTTGCGTCGGGCAAAACACGGACTCCACCCGTGATAGCGCGTCAGCAACTTGATTCTCGTTTCCGTTGACGTATTGTATGTCGCTCGTGAATTCGCTGATATACAATAACTGCCTTGTGCGCCGTGGGGTCTCTCGGTCGGTACCTATTTTAGAAAAAGCATACGTTAATGGTTTGTGGTCTGTAAAAATAGTAAGCTCTTGACCTTCGATCATGTTTCTAAAATGTGTTATGGCTAAATAGATCGCCAGCAGTTCTCGATCGTAGGTGCTGTATTTTTGCTGGGCTTCTGATAGTCTCTTAGAAAAATAACCTAAGGGCCTCGTTTTTCCGGCGACTCCTTGTTGTAGCACTGCCCCCACGCATGTATTCGATGCGTCACACATTAGGGACAATCTATCTGTGGCCTCTGGGTGAGCCAGTGTGATGGCGCTTTGTAGGCTTACCTTACACTGCTCGAAAGCCGCCGTGGCCTTATCATCCCATGTTATTTTTGACTTATCATTTTTCTTGGTCCCATGCAAAAACTTGTTTAACTCTGCCTGGTGCTCAGCCGCTTGCTGTATGTGTAACCTATAAAAATTTACCATTCCCAAAAATCGTCGTAGCTGCTCGACGGTTTCCGGCCGCGGGTAACTTTGTATCGCCTCGACTTTATCTTTCAAGGGTTTTATTCCTTCCTGGCTGACATTCTAACCTAAAAATTCTATTTCGGGCTTACCGAAACAACATTTTGACATATTAATAGTAATTCCGAACTGCTCGAATCTGCTGAAAACAAGGCTCAGGTGTTTGCGAAGTGATTCGGCGTCAGTACTTGCGATGATTACGTCATCTATGTAACAGAATAGGTATGAACACTCCCCTTTCCGTTCTCCGTTCACGTATTCTAATCCCTGTAACACTGTGTTGTTCATGAACCTCTGAAATGTTTGCGCTGCGTTGCGCAAACCGAATGACATTCTCGGAAATTCGAACAGTCCGAATGGTGTAATAATTGCTGTTTTCTCTATGTCCTGCGGTGCTACGCAAATATTATGATAGGCCCTATTTATGTCTAGGCGTGCAAAAATTTTCTTACCTGCTAGTCCGTAGGTGAAATCCTGTAGTCTTGGGATCGGGTATCTGTCCGGCTTCGTGATCGCATTGAGTGCACGATAGTCGCCACAGGGTCTGATCTGGCCATCCTTCTTAGGCACGACGTGCAGCGCGCTTGCCCATGGACTCTTTGATGGCCTACATATACCTAAATCTTGCATTAACCTAAACTCTTCTCGCACTATTTTATATCTATGCGGTGGCAACGGCCTAGCACGGGAAAACACGGGAGGGCCTGTAGTTTCTATGTGATGGTATGTCTTATGGCTAGGGGGGTCTTTGTACGTTGTCGGTTTAGTTACTTCTGTGAATTTTTCAAGCAAATCTTTGTACGGATTGTCATGTTGAATGCTAGATATGGTAAATTCGGAACTTTTCACTGTAGTTGCTTCTTTACTTATTTTGGTGAGACCGTCAATCAACCTTTTGTTGTGTAAGTCTACGACTAATTGGTGTGCTCTTAAAAAATCTGCCCCTATGATTGGCTGTTTCACCTCGCAAACTATAAATGACCATTTGTAATTTCTATTTAATCCTAAGTTTAATTCTATAGTCACTGCACCGTAGGTTTTTATTTCCGTATTATTAGCTGCGTAAAGTTTATATGTACACTCTTGTTTGTGCTTTGTTTTCACTTTACTCACTGGTATCACTGATACATTCGCACCCGTGTCCACTAAATACACGATTCCCGTCTTGAAGTCTTTCACACAAAGTCGGTGGTTTCCCGCGGCGCAATCGTCCACCGACGCTGACTGCACCGCGTCTAGTTTTCCTGCTTCTGCTGCTTCTTGGTCCAGCTGCACGGTGCTTCACACGTGCGCGCGTTGTTCCTGTAGCGGTAATGATATCTGCATAGCCAGTCGGGAGATCCTGGTGTGCGCCGCGTTCGGCTTTTGAATCTAGGACGTTGTTGCCATCGTCTGCCGCCCGAGTTGTCTTTTCGCCTCCTGATCTCATCTATTTCTCCGCGTAGTTCTTTCATTTCCATTGTTAATTCTTTTAGGTGGCTGGCAATACCGTCATCTGTTGATGTGCTGGGTGTGATGGACGCGACCGCGCCGCTTCCCAAGGTTTCTAGTATTTTATCTGCCTTCCTAGCCAGATCCTCCAACTTGGTGTCTTCGCTCATTGCTAACATTGCTCGTACATTAGGTGTTAGCTTGTCCAGCCACAGCCTCTTCAATGGTTCTTCTGTCACGCCGCATTTCTTCGCCAAGGCCGACATTTCTCTGAGTAATTGCGACGGTTTTTGGGTTCCCAGATCTGTGTCATGCATTAATTTGTGAAATTGCTTATCTGTACTCTCTTCATATACCGACAATAAGCGTTTCTTAATTGTTTCATATTTGCCCGTATCCGGCGGAGCTTCTATGATGTCGGTTACTTGGCGTACAACGTCTGTAGGTAATTTTGCGAGCACCATTTCGTACCTTTGGGTGTCGCCTTGCTTCTGTGGTGCCATCATTGCCTCGAACTGGATGAACCATGATCTTGGTATCTCTCTCCAAAATTCCGGAACTCTCATTTGCACTGTTACCATTGATACGTCTCCAGTGGTAGCTGCCCCGGGTTGGCCGATTGGCGTTTGCGGCATCTTGAAAACGATACACACGTGTCGCTTTACTTTGCTAAAGCACGTTACGTTTCACTTTGCACCACGCGGTCTAATCGCCTCTGCCTCGTAAGCTTTTTGAGTCGCATAACCTGTCGCTACGCGTTTACAATGCGGTATCTTTAAATCACGGAATCGTCGGGGTCACCAGTGTTGAGCGTGTTATACTGTCGGTGAGATAAATGAAGACTCGGACTACAAGGAAATAAATTGTCTTTAATTCAAGTTCCACAATACTTTGTTATAGCTAACTAGGTACTATGTATGCGTCGAGGCAGGGCGGTGGTATGTAGGCGACTGGCGAGCCGATTGCCCGTTCCCACATACTTTGTCGATAATGCAACTCAGCATATTACGATTACTAAGCCGCCACAAGGTGTAGTTTTCCCTCGCCCCGGTCCAAGATCTAGCCGTTTGCGGTTTGAGGGATAAACTGTTGTGTATGTATGAGCGGCTTGTATTGTAATGTACCGCCGCTCAGTGGCTGCGTGCGTCGCGGCCCGCGTCGCGCCCGCGCACGTTATGTTTGGCATCTGTTTAGTAGTGAATGTCTTTTTTTTTTTTTTTTTTTGTTTTTTTTTTTTTGAGGGTGGGAAATCATCCAATGACTTCTCCCGCTCTGGGTGGAGCGGAAGGACGTGTCAGACTTTTACTGACTAACACCCACCCGTGTTCCTTCAGTTGCCTGTTGCCAAGGTCCCGGTATCCCTTTCGGACTAACCCGCAACCCTGGCAGGCATCGGTCCTAGCGGACCCCGCCAATTGTGCTGACATCTCTTTGAGGCGCGCGTGGAACACGACGCGCCATCGACCCGGGCCTGGTCCTGATCGGACGGCGAGCTACCCATTGCTCGCCGTCCGCAAGCCCGCGCCTATGGTGGCCGGGAATCCGCCTGGGATTCCCGACGCCCAGGGCGTCTCCAGCGGCGGCGGCGGTTAGGGGCGTGAGGGCGCAAACTTTGCCTCTCCCTCACGCGTTCCGCCTCCTCCTTCGCGAGCATTACTGCTTCGCAGAAGGAGGTGACTGCTTCCCATGCCCTCTCGCTCCGTACCATGGCCTGGACCAGAGCCGGACGCGAGAGGTCACCGCCGCCAATCGCCTCCAAGAGGACACGGCGGGGCTCCGCCCAAGCGGGGCAGACCTCCACCGTATGCTCCACCGTGTCCTCCGGGCGATCCACACAGTGGTGACACCCGGGCGTTTCCTCCCGCCTTATACGAAACAGGAACCTCCCGAAGCAACCGTGTCCGGTGAGGACCTGTGTCAGGCGGAAGGTGAGGACGCCGTGGCGCCTCTCTAGCCACTCCTCAAAGAGGGGACTTATCGCCGCAATTGTGGCGTGCCCAGCACTGGGTTGCGACAATCGCACTCTCCATGCCGCCATGAGATCCTGCCGGAGCTCTGTCCGCTGAGCCGCGATTTCTCGCGGCAGCGGAGTTACGCCCCGGCGCTTCATCTCCTCGCGCCACTCCCATATGTGCGCGAGGACCTTCGCCTCCAGATCCCATGGCGGTAATCCGGCCAGGAGACTCGCCGCCTCGCGGGAGACCGTGCGGTATCCCCGGGCCAGCCGAATGGCCATGACCCTTTGGGACGCGTTCAACCGGCGGGCTGGCCGCAGCCTAAGGGAACGCGCCCACACCGGTGCCCCGTAAAGGGCCATGGACCGCACGACCCCCGCGTAGAGCCTCCGGCAGGAGGCGTTTGGACCCCCCAGATTGGGCAGGAGACGCCCCAAGGCAGCTCCAGCCCGGTCCAGCCTGGGAGCCAAACGTCGGAAATGCTCAACGAAGTTCCACCGGCTGTCGAGGACGAGTCCTAGGTACTTCATCGTCGACTCGACGCCGATGTGAACCCCTCCTACCGTAATTTGGGAACCCGACGGTGGCGCGTTCCGAGGGCCATGAAAACACATGACCTCGGACTTGTGCAAGGCCACCTCGAGTCCCAGCTGCCGGATTCTATCGACGATTGTCGCAACCCCGCGTGTCGCTAGTTCGGCCGCCGCCTGGTGCGACCTCCCCTGTGCCAGGACCAGCGTGTCGTCAGCGTAGCAAACTACACTGACGCCACTGGGGAGGTCGGCGCGCAGCACCCAGTCGTAACCGATGTCCCACAGATGCGGCCCCAGGACCGATCCCTGTGGGACACCGCACGACATCTCTCGCCGGTTCCACACTCCCTGGTGACCGGGGTAGATGACGGCCCTGTCCGTCAGATAGGCCTCGACCACACGACAGAGGTAGGTCGGCATCCGGTGGTACCGGAGTGCCTCCCTTATGCAACTCCAGGGCAGGGTGTTGAAGGCGTTGGCGATGTCGAGAGACACCGCCAAGACGACCCCACCCCGGGCCACAGCATCCCCCGTCGTGAGGGCCCGTACGCGCATGATGGCGTCCACCGTAGAGCGCCCTCTGCGGAAACCAAACTGGCTCTCCGCCAAGTCCGGCCCCACCCGCACCAGCCGCCCGACGAGGCGGTTTGCAATTACTCTTTCAAAGAGCTTGCCCACCTCGTCGAGCAGCACGATGGGCCGATAAGCTGACGGAGAGTCCGCAGGGCGCCCCGGCTTCTTTATGAGGACCAGTTTCCCCGTCTTCCAACGAAGTGGAAACTGGCCCCTCTCCATGCATGCGCTTAGGAGACCCCGTAGTCGAGGCCCGAGAGCCTCCATGGCCAGGACCCAGGCCTTCCCAGGTAGGCCGTCAGGTCCTGGGGCGGTGTTTTTGGCATTCAGCCTTCGCACCGCCACTCTCATTTCTACCTCGGTCACCTCCGGAGCATCGTCGTCTTCGTCGGTGTTGTGGTCCGCCTCAAGCACCGCAGTAGGCGGAGCCATGAGCGGGGAGGTATGTTCCCCTCTCGAGGGGAACAGAGCGCTCACCACGTCCTCCACAAGCTGAGGCCGGAGACTCTGCGTCAGCGGGGGAGCCCATGGGCGGAGTTTCTCCCGCACCATCTTGTATGGGCGTCCCCACGGATCTCTGTTCAGAGTCTCCAGCATCTCCTCGCGGTCCACTGCCCTGGCCCGCAGGATCTCCGCCTGGAGGGCGGTCTTCGCCGCTCTGTACCCCTCATACAGCTCCGCCTCAATGGCTTCCGTATCCGGAGGGCGGATACGGAGCCTGCGGTGCCTGGTGTACTGGTGTCGCGCAGCAACACACGCATGGCGCAAAGCCGTCAGCTGCTGCGACCACCAGCTCACCTGGCGCGAAGCACGTCCGGGCTGGGCCCGGGGCATTGCCACGTCACAAATATTGGACATGGCCTCCCGGAACCACTCCGCCTCGTCGTTGATGTCAGCAGGCCTGTCCGGTGATGACACCCAGGCCTGCACGATCGAGGCTTCCAGGAGGAGCTCCCGGTCCAGCTGCTTCCGCGCCCACCGCGGACCACTCGGGGCCTGTCGGACCGGCGCGCTCGAGGACTGGGCGGAGACGTCAAACCGGATATACCGGTGGTCGGAATACGTCTCCACCCCCTCCATGACGCGCCAGTCAGTGACACGCGGTGACAGAGCGGGGCTGGCGAACGAGATGTCCACCACCGACTCACCCCGCATCCGCACACACGTGGGGACAGAACCCCGGTTTAGGACGACCAGGCCTGTCTCCAGAGCCCAGTCCTCCACCATCCTGCCCCGTGTGTCCGTATACCGGGAACCCCAAGCCACATTCTTGGCGTTGAAGTCCCCGAGGGCGAGCACGGGGAGGGAACGGAACCCGACGACGACGACTTTCAACTCCGCAAGGGAGTTGTGGAACTCGGCGAGAGTTCGGTTCGGGGAGAAGTACACCCCTACCACGACAATCTCCCCGAACCGTGCTGCCACGCAACCCCGTCCTCTCTTGACAGCCTCGAGGGACGGGGTACCGGCGGCGGCCGACGAAATAAGGGTCACTGAGCCGCTCAGGTCCTCCACCCAGTCATCCCTGGGCGGGACAAAGTACGGCTCAGCGACCACGGCGATATTAATCGACCACTGCGCCATGCTCTGGAGCAAAAGATCCTGAGCGGTGGCGCAGTGGTTGATGTTCGCCTGGAGGAGGCGAAATGGGGCCATTATTGGCACTCCATTTCAACCCCCTCCCGAGACCCATGCGAGGGCCCTGCCGCAGCGGCAGCGGCGGCGACGACGACGGTGGTGGAGGCGGCAGCGGCGGTGGCGGTGGCGGCGGCTGCGGCGGTGACGGCGGTGGTGGCGGTGGTGGCGGAGGGCTTGCCCCTGCCCCTGGGTTTGCCAGGCTTCGGTGGAGTGCAGGCCTTACTCCCGATCCGGTGGTCGGCCGGCTTGCCTGCCGCCGCACATACGACGCAGTGCGGCGTGGCCTTGCACGTGCCGGCCTTGTGACCGGGCTGACCGCAGCGGTAGCAGGCATCGCTGCGGTCAACCTCGGAGGTGCATTTAGCTCCCACGTGGTCGCCCACATGGCAGCGGAAGCACCTCCGAGGTCTGGGTTCGAGCAGTTTGACCTGCGCGGACACCCAGCCCACCAGTAGCCTTTGGCCCTCCCCGGCTATTTTCTTGGCCGCCGCCACGGGGCAGCTCACCGTAACAGCTTGCATGCCCCTGTGGTCGGGGCCGATGGTGCCAGCCTTAACCTGCTCGGCAGAGCACCCCCCAGTCCTGACCACGGCGGCCACTACCTGTGCCTGCGTCACAGAATCGTCCAGGCCCTGGATGCGCACTTCGGCGCACTTAGTGGGCCTGGACACCCGAGCCTCGTCCGCCTTTAGGGACACCCTGAGCTTTTCAGCCAGGGCGTCAGCGGCCGAGCCACCAGCCGGACCGGGGAACTCAAGCATCCGAGCCCCAGTGGCAGCGATCCTCAGCCTGATGCCACTGGCGGCACCGAGCTCCTCGAGATCCACCACCTCTGTCACCCTTGCCAGCACGTCCTTATAGGACACGCCCTTCTTTGCCGCTTTTGGCTGTAGTGTGATCACTACAGCTGCGGATTTCGGGGCGTGGAGCCTATCCGCGACGCTTCTCCCCTTGCGTCGCTGCCGCCTCGTCTTTTTCTTCTTGGCCACCCTTGCCTTCCTAGCCGCCTTCCTCTTCTCCCCAGCCACTTGCCATTCAGCATCGGCTTGGGGAGGTAGGGAAGGTGCGGGTGCAGTCGGAGGTGGGGGCGGTCGTTTAGCCACCGGGGCCGGGGCTGGAGCCGAGGTCGGGGCCGGGGCCCTCGCCGCCTTTTTGGCGGCTCCGGCCTTTTTAGCCGCCCCGCCCTTATTCTGCCCCGGCGAGGCTGGATTGGCCACGGCAGATTCGGCGGCGACGGCGGCATATGTCGTCGCCTCCTTCCGCTGGCCGGGGGCCGACTGGCTTGCCGTCAAGGGGGGGCGCAGGACGATGGCTTCTAGGGCGGAGAATCGTCTCCGCATTTCGGCCATCTCCTGCCGCACCAGGCTCAGAACCCGGTCCTCAGCAACAGCAGGCACGGGCTGACCCTGCCCCTGCTGCTTCCCCCCCTGCACAACCGTCCGAGGGCCGGCTCCTCGGAGCTTTGCCAGTTCCGCGCGGAGCTCCGCGTTCTCCTTTCGGAGAAGCTCCATCGCGGCCGTCAGGCGTGCGACCTCCGCCCGCATCTCGGACACTCCGTCCGACGGGGTCCCCCTGCGGGAGGCCTCCGCTGCCGCCACTATGGAGGCCGTGGCCTCTGCTATGGCCTTGTCTTTAGAGGTCTTCAACCTCTTCAAGGCCACATTGTTTATGGCAGAGACCACGATCTCTGCGAACCTAGCTGAGCCCTGCGTATTGGGGCCACCAGCGGTGCCCAGCTCACTCCCTGTCACCTCCCTGGGACTCACAGCTCGCTGAGCCGGCTCGGCTGGGCTATCTAGGCTCGCATCTCCGGCCTCCTTCTCCTTGGTGGCGAGCCCTCTACCCACCCCCTTCACGCGGGTTCCGCCCCTGCGGCCGGAGTGGATCTTCCTCCGGCTCGTGGTCCCCTCGTCCGAGGATGACCCCGTCTTGGGGCGCTTCCGGAAGAACTTTCTCCCGGAAGGCCCCACAACCACCACTTCGCGCTCCAGGCTCGTGCACGAGCTAGAACTCGATGCCGCGTCGGACTCCGACCGCGCATCACCTCCTTCCTCTCCGTTTCTCTCTCCCTGTCTGTCTTTCTTTTGGGTGTTTAAATTTTCCATATTAGTTCCCACGAGTACATAACATGTTTTACTTGCTCAAAATATAGTGGTTCGCACTAGCGACTGATTCCATAGCTACCCATCAGCCAAGCTATCAACCTCCCTCACGGTGCGCCGCCGCTTGGAGGTTTGGGGTAATTTTTTATAGAGGATTTCTTCCTCGCGGCCCGGGCGGTTAAGCCAAGACCCTCGACCCCCGTCAAATGCCAGAGACATGACCTTGACACTCTTCGGGGCTACGAGACCAACGGTGGCAGAAGGAAGGACTTCCTCCTGCCTGCCCGACGGCAGGGTTAGTGCACGTCGAGCCCGCTCAAGACGCTACTAAACGTGTACTCCTCCGAGTACACATTAGAGCGTCCCACCGACAGGATATTGGCATACGGGCAATGCCTCTCCACTAGGTACTGTATGTCTAACACACAGCACCCATTGGAGAAACATTGCCCGCACCCCAGGGTGCACCGTAGTAGTGAATGTCTGTGGTTTGTTACGCAGCATGAGCCCGCAATAATGGTGGCACGCTCTTTTATACAAGAAAGGTGGGGATGGCGATGACGCCATGCTTGCGAGCTTGACAGTTAAAATTATTTAAATATTGTTTTGTAGCTAAATTACGATTTTAGGGCATTAATAATCTGTATTTAAAATAACATTATGAGGCATAAAATGACGCATGTTTGAGCACGTGGCTGAACACTTATGTGCAAACGTGCTTACAATATAGTTATAATTTTACCAAATTTTCAGGGGTTGAAACAACCAACCCCCGAATTTTCAAAGAATTCAAAGCTGAATAACTTAATAATTATTGATCGTATACTGCCGTGCTTGTGATATATACAGTAAGTGACATGGAGACACTTTCGAGAAAAAGGCGGTCAAAGTTTTTATTTTTATTTTTGACATTTCTCCCAAAGTATAAATTAAAAGCAAGTTTTCTAAAATGTTTTAGATAAAAATGTGTTTGTTTAATAATTTGTATATTTTCTTTTTTATTTAGTAATAATATTTAAATTGTAAAGCTTGAAAAAATATGTATGTTAAGGAATGGACAATTAAAAAATAATGTTTTTTTTAGTATTGGTATAGTAAGTGTGTGACTTACTGTAACAATCTTTAGTTTGAAGTACATACTGCAACAATGATAACAGAATGAGGTAAATGTTTAAATATAATAACAAAAATTGCACAATTTGCCTAATGTTATCTAAACACTTACTGTAATTATAGCTAGGAGCAATAAGAAAACTTGTGGCATCTGCCATGAACCATAATTAATTACTCTTCCTCGATATTATTGGGATAAATGAAACAAAAGATATCTTATGAAATTATAGTTTAATAGAAGTACACAGTACAATTATAGTTTAAGTACACAGCTTTATTAAATACTCTAAAATGTAATAATCAGTTCCATTTATTGTATTTTTTTAAGCATTTGGAATCACAATAAAAGCTAACTTAAAAAAAAATACAATTCGTGTTTGCGCAACAGGCTTCATACCAGAAACAATCAAAAACTAAATAACTAAGCATTGTTTCTAAAAAAAAATACACATTTCAAATTCGTGTTTGTACATCTTCGTACACAAGAAAAAACATCTAAAATAAACACTATGTTTCCAAAAAATTAGATAGTTTTCTCTTTGGATTTTTTCATTATAAAAATAGTCTTTGAAGGCACATTAAATTCTTTAAAAGTCATTTAACTTATTAGGATTATAAATGTAACATTTAACTATTATATATAGATTATGAGATCCTCGTTATACGAACTTAATAAAATCAGTCTTACAAATTAACAATATTAGTACCGTTGTAGCAGTTTATAGTAAGATAGAAAAAGTCTTTTAACTGACTAGTAAAATGAAGGCTTACATAAATTGTGTTCATAAGAACACATTTTTTTTTAATATTAACGGTAGAGTTTTAAAACTCTTCGGTGAATAGATTGGTTGCGGAATTTGAAACCGGGATGTTTAACCAAAAACCCCTTCTATTCTCAGGCATCAGAGGTACAAGTTTCTGTATAATCTCTGCTTTACGATCTGCAGTGATTCCTCTTGGAATAGTTTTAGACTTAACCTCAGGGAACTTTTGGGTCTTTACAATTTTAGCTTGTAAGAAGTCCAATGATTGAAACATCTCATTATGACCCGTTTTATACATAAGCACGAATTGACCCCTTTCAACTTTTACTACCATTATATCCTTGAGGTAAATCCTGCGTTCCATGTTTCTCAGTTTATATTGCGACGATAAGTCTTCATATAAATAAAAGTCTGAAACATCCAATGAATTGACAATACTTTTGCGATTATTTGCCATTTTTACCCTTTGGACATAATCATCAAAATCGTATACTTTATTTTTACCTAACATTTTCTCAACCTGATGATGAAAATGGTCAGCAGACATGAAGGTATGTCCTGGCTCGAAATATCGTATCTCGATTGTATTAGCAGATATTAAAGAACTATTGATAATATGTACTAAAAACGACATCAATGCCCAATTTTTATTTTGGGATGCACAATTATCAGCCCACAAAATAACATTTTCGGCATCTCGTTTGTGAAGCAAAAAAGCCCTAAATGTTGAAATTATGTCATGTTGATGGCGACCTGATATGGACTCATTCCATACAACTGCGAATGGCATTTCTTCTTTGGATGTTTTTCCCAATGGCACGAAACTTTCATTGAAAGCAATTATTCAGCTTTTCATTGAAGGCAAAAAATTGCAGCTTTATATTGGTCTAATCTTGGCAACATGATCACTTTTTGTAAATCTACGGAATAACGAATAGTAGTTTTATCAACAATGGCATTATCTACATCTTCTTTATATTTTATTCGGCTTTCTGTATATCGTAGTTTATGAGCATTATACTTGTTACAAACATCACAGGTAGTATCAGGATTTTTATTATGTTCTGGGTTATGTAGTGTAAATATTGCACATAATTCACATTCTTCGTTTCCTAGATGGGTAAAAGATATGTTTAACTCATTTTTTACTACAGTGCGGTAAGTTTCTAGAGACACTTTCAAATTGGGAAACTTTTCGCAAAAGTTTTTGTACATAATTGGCACATTAATATCACTGGGCAGATACAGTTTATTAGGAGCATGCTCTCTTCAGTAGTGTGATATTGCAGGATTGTAGCTTAAAATATGACTCTTTATAATACTTCTGTTTATTTTATTGGCTCTTTCATAGACACCCCTGCGATCTTTTTGCTGATCGACGGGTCTTTTTAGGGCAGCAAGAACTCTCTGATCATTTTTTGGGTGATACCCCAAAGTTGTTAGAAAGAATGGTTTGCAAACTTCTATTTTAACATCATCTGGGTTTGTTAGAAAATATGCATATGTTAGTTTCCTTTTCGGTATTTCCCTACTTGTTTGTTTTCTTCTTTCAACAGCTTTCGTTTCAACCATACCCTTAATAAATATACCCTGGGATTCTTTACTTAGTTTACTATAATAATTGTTTATTACCTTTCTTTGGTCTTTACGCTCGTGATGATCTCGTTTGGCTGGGCTCGGTGGTTGGGCTTCCTGGCCGAGTTCTTCCCGAGAAGAGCCAACGAAGTTGGGGAGCTTTGAAATCGCTGTGAGTATTTCGTCTGACGCCAGAGCAATTGTCTTTTTATTGCCTGTCGTGACGCTTTTATTTTCGTAAACGGTGGTTTTAATGAATTCGGCGAGTCTGGATATGATGTGGATGCATGATTCCATGTCGATAATCTCGGAAGAGTCAGCGGGGAGGGGAGGAACTTTAATCGCGGGTGGAAGATTGAGAGAACGAGGAGGAGTACGCATGAAAGCCATTTTCCATTAAATTGTACTTGGAAAACTAGGTCTCAGATGACTAAAGGATGGGTGTTTTCATGGTATATGACTAGTAACAGCTTCTAGAGCAACAGGGTACACAAAAATAGAATTAAAAAAAAAAGCAAAAATTGTCTCGTTTACCTACCCTGCCGCTATAGGGTGGGTGGGAGGGCAAAATTTTCCGTTTTTCCGAGCTAGGTACGCGTGTGAGGTGTCAAAACACGCGTCTGCGCGCGGGCTAACGAACAACGGAGTATTTAGAGGTAAGCGTAGTACAATATTTTGAATTTATGGTGAAAAAACGTAATTAGCAGAAAAGTAGGTGTTTATAGAGTATTTAATTCTACCAACCAACGAGATAGATCACGAAACGCGCTCCAGCCTGTAGGTGTGGCAGGTGAGTATTTATTAATAGCAAAAACCCCGAATTTAAACGGCAGAATTTTGAGTTAATCGAGGTTATCGAGTTTAAAATAAGTGAAATTTTCGAAAAAATGATTTTTTATTTTTAAAGAAAACAGGTGGATTATTTTAGGTGGAAAGGAGAGGCAGAGCCCAATTAAGATTAACTGCACCGAAACCGCTTCAAATTCCGTCTCCTAAGTGCAAAGATATCGTAGTTTGTGTTGAATGCTGGTTCGCTGAGGTAAACTTTTATTGTTGGTATAATTTTCCGTTTTTCCGAGCTAGGTACGCGTGTGAGGTGTCAAAACACGCGTCTGCGCGCGGGCTAACGAACAACGGAGTATTTAGAGGTAAGCGTAGTACAATATTTTGAATTTATGGTGAAAAAACGTAATTAGCAGAAAAGTAGGTGTTTATAGAGTATTTAATTCTACCAACCAACGAGATAGATCACGAAACGCGCTCCAGCCTGTAGGTGTGGCAGGTGAGTATTTATTAATAGCAAAAACCCCGAATTTAAACGGCAGAATTTTGAGTTAATCGAGGTTATCGAGTTTAAAATAAGTGAAATTTTCGAAAAAATGATTTTTTATTTTTAAAGAAAACAGGTGGATTATTTTAGGTGGAAAGGAGAGGCAGAGCCCAATTAAGATTAACTGCACCGAAACCGCTTCAAATTCCGTCTCCTAAGTGCAAAGATATCGTAGTTTGTGTTGAATGCTGGTTCGCTGAGGTAAACTTTTATTGTTGGTATAATTTTCCGTTTTTCCGAGCTAGGTACGCGTGTGAGGTGTCAAAACACGCGTCTGCGCGCGGGCTAACGAACAACGGAGTATTTAGAGGTAAGCGTAGTACAATATTTTGAATTTATGGTGAAAAAACGTAATTAGCAGAAAAGTAGGTGTTTATAGAGTATTTAATTCTACCAACCAACGAGATAGATCACGAAACGCGCTCCAGCCTGTAGGTGTGGCAGGTGAGTATTTATTAATAGCAAAAACCCCGAATTTAAACGGCAGAATTTTGAGTTAATCGAGGTTATCGAGTTTAAAATAAGTGAAATTTTCGAAAAAATGATTTTTTATTTTTAAAGAAAACAGGTGGATTATTTTAGGTGGAAAGGAGAGGCAGAGCCCAATTAAGATTAACTGCACCGAAACCGCTTCAAATTCCGTCTCCTAAGTGCAAAGATATCGTAGTTTGTGTTGAATGCTGGTTCGCTGAGGTAAACTTTTATTGTTGGTATAATTTTCCGTTTTTCCGAGCTAGGTACGCGTGTGAGGTGTCAAAACACGCGTCTGCGCGCGGGCTAACGAACAACGGAGTATTTAGAGGTAAGCGTAGTACAATATTTTGAATTTATGGTGAAAAAACGTAATTAGCAGAAAAGTAGGTGTTTATAGAGTATTTAATTCTACCAACCAACGAGATAGATCACGAAACGCGCTCCAGCCTGTAGGTGTGGCAGGTGAGTATTTATTAATAGCAAAAACCCCGAATTTAAACGGCAGAATTTTGAGTTAATCGAGGTTATCGAGTTTAAAATAAGTGAAATTTTCGAAAAAATGATTTTTTATTTTTAAAGAAAACAGGTGGATTATTTTAGGTGGAAAGGAGAGGCAGAGCCCAATTAAGATTAACTGCACCGAAACCGCTTCAAATTCCGTCTCCTAAGTGCAAAGATATCGTAGTTTGTGTTGAATGCTGGTTCGCTGAGGTAAACTTTTATTGTTGGTATAATTTTCCGTTTTTCCGAGCTAGGTACGCGTGTGAGGTGTCAAAACACGCGTCTGCGCGCGGGCTAACGAACAACGGAGTATTTAGAGGTAAGCGTAGTACAATATTTTGAATTTATGGTGAAAAAACGTAATTAGCAGAAAAGTAGGTGTTTATAGAGTATTTAATTCTACCAACCAACGAGATAGATCACGAAACGCGCTCCAGCCTGTAGGTGTGGCAGGTGAGTATTTATTAATAGCAAAAACCCCGAATTTAAACGGCAGAATTTTGAGTTAATCGAGGTTATCGAGTTTAAAATAAGTGAAATTTTCGAAAAAATGATTTTTTATTTTTAAAGAAAACAGGTGGATTATTTTAGGTGGAAAGGAGAGGCAGAGCCCAATTAAGATTAACTGCACCGAAACCGCTTCAAATTCCGTCTCCTAAGTGCAAAGATATCGTAGTTTGTGTTGAATGCTGGTTCGCTGAGGTAAACTTTTATTGTTGGTATAATTTTCCGTTTTTCCGAGCTAGGTACGCGTGTGAGGTGTCAAAACACGCGTCTGCGCGCGGGCTAACGAACAACGGAGTATTTAGAGGTAAGCGTAGTACAATATTTTGAATTTATGGTGAAAAAACGTAATTAGCAGAAAAGTAGGTGTTTATAGAGTATTTAATTCTACCAACCAACGAGATAGATCACGAAACGCGCTCCAGCCTGTAGGTGTGGCAGGTGAGTATTTATTAATAGCAAAAACCCCGAATTTAAACGGCAGAATTTTGAGTTAATCGAGGTTATCGAGTTTAAAATAAGTGAAATTTTCGAAAAAATGATTTTTTATTTTTAAAGAAAACAGGTGGATTATTTTAGGTGGAAAGGAGAGGCAGAGCCCAATTAAGATTAACTGCACCGAAACCGCTTCAAATTCCGTCTCCTAAGTGCAAAGATATCGTAGTTTGTGTTGAATGCTGGTTCGCTGAGGTAAACTTTTATTGTTGGTATAATTTTCCGTTTTTCCGAGCTAGGTACGCGTGTGAGGTGTCAAAACACGCGTCTGCGCGCGGGCTAACGAACAACGGAGTATTTAGAGGTAAGCGTAGTACAATATTTTGAATTTATGGTGAAAAAACGTAATTAGCAGAAAAGTAGGTGTTTATAGAGTATTTAATTCTACCAACCAACGAGATAGATCACGAAACGCGCTCCAGCCTGTAGGTGTGGCAGGTGAGTATTTATTAATAGCAAAAACCCCGAATTTAAACGGCAGAATTTTGAGTTAATCGAGGTTATCGAGTTTAAAATAAGTGAAATTTTCGAAAAAATGATTTTTTATTTTTAAAGAAAACAGGTGGATTATTTTAGGTGGAAAGGAGAGGCAGAGCCCAATTAAGATTAACTGCACCGAAACCGCTTCAAATTCCGTCTCCTAAGTGCAAAGATATCGTAGTTTGTGTTGAATGCTGGTTCGCTGAGGTAAACTTTTATTGTTGGTATAATTTTCCGTTTTTCCGAGCTAGGTACGCGTGTGAGGTGTCAAAACACGCGTCTGCGCGCGGGCTAACGAACAACGGAGTATTTAGAGGTAAGCGTAGTACAATATTTTGAATTTATGGTGAAAAAACGTAATTAGCAGAAAAGTAGGTGTTTATAGAGTATTTAATTCTACCAACCAACGAGATAGATCACGAAACGCGCTCCAGCCTGTAGGTGTGGCAGGTGAGTATTTATTAATAGCAAAAACCCCGAATTTAAACGGCAGAATTTTGAGTTAATCGAGGTTATCGAGTTTAAAATAAGTGAAATTTTCGAAAAAATGATTTTTTATTTTTAAAGAAAACAGGTGGATTATTTTAGGTGGAAAGGAGAGGCAGAGCCCAATTAAGATTAACTGCACCGAAACCGCTTCAAATTCCGTCTCCTAAGTGCAAAGATATCGTAGTTTGTGTTGAATGCTGGTTCGCTGAGGTAAACTTTTATTGTTGGTATAATTTTCCGTTTTTCCGAGCTAGGTACGCGTGTGAGGTGTCAAAACACGCGTCTGCGCGCGGGCTAACGAACAACGGAGTATTTAGAGGTAAGCGTAGTACAATATTTTGAATTTATGGTGAAAAAACGTAATTAGCAGAAAAGTAGGTGTTTATAGAGTATTTAATTCTACCAACCAACGAGATAGATCACGAAACGCGCTCCAGCCTGTAGGTGTGGCAGGTGAGTATTTATTAATAGCAAAAACCCCGAATTTAAACGGCAGAATTTTGAGTTAATCGAGGTTATCGAGTTTAAAATAAGTGAAATTTTCGAAAAAATGATTTTTTATTTTTAAAGAAAACAGGTGGATTATTTTAGGTGGAAAGGAGAGGCAGAGCCCAATTAAGATTAACTGCACCGAAACCGCTTCAAATTCCGTCTCCTAAGTGCAAAGATATCGTAGTTTGTGTTGAATGCTGGTTCGCTGAGGTAAACTTTTATTGTTGGTATAATTTTCCGTTTTTCCGAGCTAGGTACGCGTGTGAGGTGTCAAAACACGCGTCTGCGCGCGGGCTAACGAACAACGGAGTATTTAGAGGTAAGCGTAGTACAATATTTTGAATTTATGGTGAAAAAACGTAATTAGCAGAAAAGTAGGTGTTTATAGAGTATTTAATTCTACCAACCAACGAGATAGATCACGAAACGCGCTCCAGCCTGTAGGTGTGGCAGGTGAGTATTTATTAATAGCAAAAACCCCGAATTTAAACGGCAGAATTTTGAGTTAATCGAGGTTATCGAGTTTAAAATAAGTGAAATTTTCGAAAAAATGATTTTTTATTTTTAAAGAAAACAGGTGGATTATTTTAGGTGGAAAGGAGAGGCAGAGCCCAATTAAGATTAACTGCACCGAAACCGCTTCAAATTCCGTCTCCTAAGTGCAAAGATATCGTAGTTTGTGTTGAATGCTGGTTCGCTGAGGTAAACTTTTATTGTTGGTATAATTTTCCGTTTTTCCGAGCTAGGTACGCGTGTGAGGTGTCAAAACACGCGTCTGCGCGCGGGCTAACGAACAACGGAGTATTTAGAGGTAAGCGTAGTACAATATTTTGAATTTATGGTGAAAAAACGTAATTAGCAGAAAAGTAGGTGTTTATAGAGTATTTAATTCTACCAACCAACGAGATAGATCACGAAACGCGCTCCAGCCTGTAGGTGTGGCAGGTGAGTATTTATTAATAGCAAAAACCCCGAATTTAAACGGCAGAATTTTGAGTTAATCGAGGTTATCGAGTTTAAAATAAGTGAAATTTTCGAAAAAATGATTTTTTATTTTTAAAGAAAACAGGTGGATTATTTTAGGTGGAAAGGAGAGGCAGAGCCCAATTAAGATTAACTGCACCGAAACCGCTACAAATTCCGTCTCCTAAGTGCAAAGATATCGTAGTTTGTGTTGAATGCTGGTTCGCTGAGGTAAACTTTTATTGTTGGTATAATTTTCCGTTTTTCCGAGCTAGGTACGCGTGTGAGGTGTCAAAACACGCGTCTGCGCGCGGGCTAACGAACAACGGAGTATTTAGAGGTAAGCGTAGTACAATATTTTGAATTTATGGTGAAAAAACGTAATTAGCAGAAAAGTAGGTGTTTATAGAGTATTTAATTCTACCAACCAACGAGATAGATCACGAAACGCGCTCCAGCCTGTAGGTGTGGCAGGTGAGTATTTATTAATAGCAAAAACCCCGAATTTAAACGGCAGAATTTTGAGTTAATCGAGGTTATCGAGTTTAAAATAAGTGAAATTTTCGAAAAAATGATTTTTTATTTTTAAAGAAAACAGGTGGATTATTTTAGGTGGAAAGGAGAGGCAGAGCCCAATTAAGATTAACTGCACCGAAACCGCTTCAAATTCCGTCTCCTAAGTGCAAAGATATCGTAGTTTGTGTTGAATGCTGGTTCGCTGAGGTAAACTTTTATTGTTGGTATAATTTTCCGTTTTTCCGAGCTAGGTACGCGTGTGAGGTGTCAAAACACGCGTCTGCGCGCGGGCTAACGAACAACGGAGTATTTAGAGGTAAGCGTAGTACAATATTTTGAATTTATGGTGAAAAAACGTAATTAGCAGAAAAGTAGGTGTTTATAGAGTATTTAATTCTACCAACCAACGAGATAGATCACGAAACGCGCTCCAGCCTGTAGGTGTGGCAGGTGAGTATTTATTAATAGCAAAAACCCCGAATTTAAACGGCAGAATTTTGAGTTAATCGAGGTTATCGAGTTTAAAATAAGTGAAATTTTCGAAAAAATGATTTTTTATTTTTAAAGAAAACAGGTGGATTATTTTAGGTGGAAAGGAGAGGCAGAGCCCAATTAAGATTAACTGCACCGAAACCGCTTCAAATTCCGTCTCCTAAGTGCAAAGATATCGTAGTTTGTGTTGAATGCTGGTTCGCTGAGGTAAACTTTTATTGTTGGTATAATTTTCCGTTTTTCCGAGCTAGGTACGCGTGTGAGGTGTCAAAACACGCGTCTGCGCGCGGGCTAACGAACAACGGAGTATTTAGAGGTAAGCGTAGTACAATATTTTGAATTTATGGTGAAAAAACGTAATTAGCAGAAAAGTAGGTGTTTATAGAGTATTTAATTCTACCAACCAACGAGATAGATCACGAAACGCGCTCCAGCCTGTAGGTGTGGCAGGTGAGTATTTATTAATAGCAAAAACCCCGAATTTAAACGGCAGAATTTTGAGTTAATCGAGGTTATCGAGTTTAAAATAAGTGAAATTTTCGAAAAAATGATTTTTTATTTTTAAAGAAAACAGGTGGATTATTTTAGGTGGAAAGGAGAGGCAGAGCCCAATTAAGATTAACTGCACCGAAACCGCTTCAAATTCCGTCTCCTAAGTGCAAAGATATCGTAGTTTGTGTTGAATGCTGGTTCGCTGAGGTAAACTTTTATTGTTGGTATAATTTTCCGTTTTTCCGAGCTAGGTACGCGTGTGAGGTGTCAAAACACGCGTCTGCGCGCGGGCTAACGAACAACGGAGTATTTAGAGGTAAGCGTAGTACAATATTTTGAATTTATGGTGAAAAAACGTAATTAGCAGAAAAGTAGGTGTTTATAGAGTATTTAATTCTACCAACCAACGAGATAGATCACGAAACGCGCTCCAGCCTGTAGGTGTGGCAGGTGAGTATTTATTAATAGCAAAAACCCCGAATTTAAACGGCAGAATTTTGAGTTAATCGAGGTTATCGAGTTTAAAATAAGTGAAATTTTCGAAAAAATGATTTTTTATTTTTAAAGAAAACAGGTGGATTATTTTAGGTGGAAAGGAGAGGCAGAGCCCAATTAAGATTAACTGCACCGAAACCGCTTCAAATTCCGTCTCCTAAGTGCAAAGATATCGTAGTTTGTGTTGAATGCTGGTTCGCTGAGGTAAACTTTTATTGTTGGTATAATTTTCCGTTTTTCCGAGCTAGGTACGCGTGTGAGGTGTCAAAACACGCGTCTGCGCGCGGGCTAACGAACAACGGAGTATTTAGAGGTAAGCGTAGTACAATATTTTGAATTTATGGTGAAAAAACGTAATTAGCAGAAAAGTAGGTGTTTATAGAGTATTTAATTCTACCAACCAACGAGATAGATCACGAAACGCGCTCCAGCCTGTAGGTGTGGCAGGTGAGTATTTATTAATAGCAAAAACCCCGAATTTAAACGGCAGAATTTTGAGTTAATCGAGGTTATCGAGTTTAAAATAAGTGAAATTTTCGAAAAAATGATTTTTTATTTTTAAAGAAAACAGGTGGATTATTTTAGGTGGAAAGGAGAGGCAGAGCCCAATTAAGATTAACTGCACCGAAACCGCTTCAAATTCCGTCTCCTAAGTGCAAAGATATCGTAGTTTGTGTTGAATGCTGGTTCGCTGAGGTAAACTTTTATTGTTGGTATAATTTTCCGTTTTTCCGAGCTAGGTACGCGTGTGAGGTGTCAAAACACGCGTCTGCGCGCGGGCTAACGAACAACGGAGTATTTAGAGGTAAGCGTAGTACAATATTTTGAATTTATGGTGAAAAAACGTAATTAGCAGAAAAGTAGGTGTTTATAGAGTATTTAATTCTACCAACCAACGAGATAGATCACGAAACGCGCTCCAGCCTGTAGGTGTGGCAGGTGAGTATTTATTAATAGCAAAAACCCCGAATTTAAACGGCAGAATTTTGAGTTAATCGAGGTTATCGAGTTTAAAATAAGTGAAATTTTCGAAAAAATGATTTTTTATTTTTAAAGAAAACAGGTGGATTATTTTAGGTGGAAAGGAGAGGCAGAGCCCAATTAAGATTAACTGCACCGAAACCGCTTCAAATTCCGTCTCCTAAGTGCAAAGATATCGTAGTTTGTGTTGAATGCTGGTTCGCTGAGGTAAACTTTTATTGTTGGTATAATTTTCCGTTTTTCCGAGCTAGGTACGCGTGTGAGGTGTCAAAACACGCGTCTGCGCGCGGGCTAACGAACAACGGAGTATTTAGAGGTAAGCGTAGTACAATATTTTGAATTTATGGTGAAAAAACGTAATTAGCAGAAAAGTAGGTGTTTATAGAGTATTTAATTCTACCAACCAACGAGATAGATCACGAAACGCGCTCCAGCCTGTAGGTGTGGCAGGTGAGTATTTATTAATAGCAAAAACCCCGAATTTAAACGGCAGAATTTTGAGTTAATCGAGGTTATCGAGTTTAAAATAAGTGAAATTTTCGAAAAAATGATTTTTTATTTTTAAAGAAAACAGGTGGATTATTTTAGGTGGAAAGGAGAGGCAGAGCCCAATTAAGATTAACTGCACCGAAACCGCTTCAAATTCCGTCTCCTAAGTGCAAAGATATCGTAGTTTGTGTTGAATGCTGGTTCGCTGAGGTAAACTTTTATTGTTGGTATTAATTTTCCGTTTTTCCGAGCTAGGTACGCGTGTGAGGTTGTCAAAACACGCGTCTGCGCGCGGGCTAACGAACAACGGAGTATTTAGAGGTAAGCGTAGTACAATATTTTGAATTTATGGTGAAAAAACGTAATTAGCAGAAAAGTAGGTGTTTATAGAGTATTTAATTCTACCAACCAACGAGATAGATCACGAAACGCGCTCCAGCCTGTAGGGTGTGGCAGGTGAGGTATTTATTAATAGCAAAAACCCCGAATTTAAACGGCAGAATTTTGAGTTAATCGAGGTTATCGAGTTTAAAATAAGTGAAATTTTCGAAAAATGATTTTTTATTTTTAAAGAAAACAGGTGGATTATTTTAAGGTGGAAAGGAGAGGCAGAGCCCAATTAAGATTAACTGCACCGAAACCGCTTCAAATTCCGTCTCCTAAGTGCAAAGATATCGTAGTTTGTGTTGAATGCTGGTTCGCTGAGGTAAACTTTTATTGTTGGTATAATTTTCCGTTTTTCCGAGCTAGGTACGCGTGTGAGGTGTCAAAACACGCGTCTGCGCGCGGGCTAACGAACAACGGAGTATTTAGAGGTAAGCGTAGTACAATATTTTGAATTTATGGTGAAAAAACGTAATTAGCAGAAAAGTAGGTGTTTATAGAGTATTTAATTCTACCAACCAACGAGATAGATCACGAAACGCGCTCCAGCCTGTAGGTGTGGCAGGTGAGTATTTATTAATAGCAAAAACCCCGAATTTAAACGGCAGAATTTTGAGTTAATCGAGGTTATCGAGTTTAAAATAAGTGAAATTTTCGAAAAAATGATTTTTTATTTTTAAAGAAAACAGGTGGATTATTTTAGGTGGAAAGGAGAGGCAGAGCCCACCAATTAAGATTAACTGCACCGAAACCGCTTCAAATTCCGTCTCCTAAGTGCAAAGATATCGTAGTTTGTGTTGAATGCTGGTTCGCTGAGGTAAACTTTTATTGTTGGTATAATTTTCCGTTTTTCCGAGCTAGGTACGCGTGTGAGGTGTCAAAACACGCGTCTGCGCGCGGGCTAACGAACAACGGAGTATTTAGAGGTAAGCGTAGTACAATATTTTGAATTTATGGTGAAAAAACGTAATTAGCAGAAAAGTAGGTGTTTATAGAGTATTTAATTCTACCAACCAACGAGATAGATCACGAAACGCGCTCCAGCCTGTAGGTGTGGCAGGTGAGTATTTATTAATAGCAAAAACCCCGAATTTAAACGGCAGAATTTTGAGTTAATCGAGGTTATCGAGTTTAAAATAAGTGAAATTTTCGAAAAAATGATTTTTTATTTTTAAAGAAAACAGGTGGATTATTTTAGGTGGAAAGGAGAGGCAGAGCCCAATTAAGATTAACTGCACCGAAACCGCTTCAAATTCCGTCTCCTAAGTGCAAAGATATCGTAGTTTGTGTTGAATGCTGGTTCGCTGAGGTAAACTTTTATTGTTGGTATAATTTTCCGTTTTTCCGAGCTAGGTACGCGTGTGAGGTGTCAAAACACGCGTCTGCGCGCGGGCTAACGAACAACGGAGTATTTAGAGGTAAGCGTAGTACAATATTTTGAATTTATGGTGAAAAAACGTAATTAGCAGAAAAGTAGGTGTTTATAGAGTATTTAATTCTACCAACCAACGAGATAGATCACGAAACGCGCTCCAGCCTGTAGGTGTGGCAGGTGAGTATTTATTAATAGCAAAAACCCCGAATTTAAACGGCAGAATTTTGAGTTAATCGAGGTTATCGAGTTTAAAATAAGTGAAATTTTCGAAAAAATGATTTTTTATTTTTAAAGAAAACAGGTGGATTATTTTAGGTGGAAAGGAGAGGCAGAGCCCAATTAAGATTAACTGCACCGAAACCGCTTCAAATTCCGTCTCCTAAGTGCAAAGATATCGTAGTTTGTGTTGAATGCTGGTTCGCTGAGGTAAACTTTTATTGTTGGTATAATTTTCCGTTTTTCCGAGCTAGGTACGCGTGTGAGGTGTCAAAACACGCGTCTGCGCGCGGGCTAACGAACAACGGAGTATTTAGAGGTAAGCGTAGTACAATATTTTGAATTTATGGTGAAAAAACGTAATTAGCAGAAAAGTAGGTGTTTATAGAGTATTTAATTCTACCAACCAACGAGATAGATCACGAAACGCGCTCCAGCCTGTAGGTGTGGCAGGTGAGTATTTATTAATAGCAAAAACCCCGAATTTAAACGGCAGAATTTTGAGTTAATCGAGGTTATCGAGTTTAAAATAAGTGAAATTTTCGAAAAAATGATTTTTTATTTTTAAAGAAAACAGGTGGATTATTTTAGGTGGAAAGGAGAGGCAGAGCCCAATTAAGATTAACTGCACCGAAACCGCTTCAAATTCCGTCTCCTAAGTGCAAAGATATCGTAGTTTGTGTTGAATGCTGGTTCGCTGAGGTAAACTTTTATTGTTGGTATAATTTTCCGTTTTTCCGAGCTAGGTACGCGTGTGAGGTGTCAAAACACGCGTCTGCGCGCGGGCTAACGAACAACGGAGTATTTAGAGGTAAGCGTAGTACAATATTTTGAATTTATGGTGAAAAAACGTAATTAGCAGAAAAGTAGGTGTTTATAGAGTATTTAATTCTACCAACCAACGAGATAGATCACGAAACGCGCTCCAGCCTGTAGGTGTGGCAGGTGAGTATTTATTAATAGCAAAAACCCCGAATTTAAACGGCAGAATTTTGAGTTAATCGAGGTTATCGAGTTTAAAATAAGTGAAATTTTCGAAAAAATGATTTTTTATTTTTAAAGAAAACAGGTGGATTATTTTAGGTGGAAAGGAGAGGCAGAGCCCAATTAAGATTAACTGCACCGAAACCGCTTCAAATTCCGTCTCCTAAGTGCAAAGATATCGTAGTTTGTGTTGAATGCTGGTTCGCTGAGGTAAACTTTTATTGTTGGTATAATTTTCCGTTTTTCCGAGCTAGGTACGCGTGTGAGGTGTCAAAACACGCGTCTGCGCGCGGGCTAACGAACAACGGAGTATTTAGAGGTAAGCGTAGTACAATATTTTGAATTTATGGTGAAAAAACGTAATTAGCAGAAAAGTAGGTGTTTATAGAGTATTTAATTCTACCAACCAACGAGATAGATCACGAAACGCGCTCCAGCCTGTAGGTGTGGCAGGTGAGTATTTATTAATAGCAAAAACCCCGAATTTAAACGGCAGAATTTTGAGTTAATCGAGGTTATCGAGTTTAAAATAAGTGAAATTTTCGAAAAAATGATTTTTTATTTTTAAAGAAAACAGGTGGATTATTTTAGGTGGAAAGGAGAGGCAGAGCCCAATTAAGATTAACTGCACCGAAACCGCTTCAAATTCCGTCTCCTAAGTGCAAAGATATCGTAGTTTGTGTTGAATGCTGGTTCGCTGAGGTAAACTTTTATTGTTGGTATAATTTTCCGTTTTTCCGAGCTAGGTACGCGTGTGAGGTGTCAAAACACGCGTCTGCGCGCGGGCTAACGAACAACGGAGTATTTAGAGGTAAGCGTAGTACAATATTTTGAATTTATGGTGAAAAAACGTAATTAGCAGAAAAGTAGGTGTTTATAGAGTATTTAATTCTACCAACCAACGAGATAGATCACGAAACGCGCTCCAGCCTGTAGGTGTGGCAGGTGAGTATTTATTAATAGCAAAAACCCCGAATTTAAACGGCAGAATTTTGAGTTAATCGAGGTTATCGAGTTTAAAATAAGTGAAATTTTCGAAAAAATGATTTTTTATTTTTAAAGAAAACAGGTGGATTATTTTAGGTGGAAAGGAGAGGCAGAGCCCAATTAAGATTAACTGCACCGAAACCGCTTCAAATTCCGTCTCCTAAGTGCAAAGATATCGTAGTTTGTGTTGAATGCTGGTTCGCTGAGGTAAACTTTTATTGTTGGTATAATTTTCCGTTTTTCCGAGCTAGGTACGCGTGTGAGGTGTCAAAACACGCGTCTGCGCGCGGGCTAACGAACAACGGAGTATTTAGAGGTAAGCGTAGTACAATATTTTGAATTTATGGTGAAAAAACGTAATTAGCAGAAAAGTAGGTGTTTATAGAGTATTTAATTCTACCAACCAACGAGATAGATCACGAAACGCGCTCCAGCCTGTAGGTGTGGCAGGTGAGTATTTATTAATAGCAAAAACCCCGAATTTAAACGGCAGAATTTTGAGTTAATCGAGGTTATCGAGTTTAAAATAAGTGAAATTTTCGAAAAAATGATTTTTTATTTTTAAAGAAAACAGGTGGATTATTTTAGGTGGAAAGGAGAGGCAGAGCCCAATTAAGATTAACTGCACCGAAACCGCTTCAAATTCCGTCTCCTAAGTGCAAAGATATCGTAGTTTGTGTTGAATGCTGGTTCGCTGAGGTAAACTTTTATTGTTGGTATAATTTTCCGTTTTTCCGAGCTAGGTACGCGTGTGAGGTGTCAAAACACGCGTCTGCGCGCGGGCTAACGAACAACGGAGTATTTAGAGGTAAGCGTAGTACAATATTTTGAATTTATGGTGAAAAAACGTAATTAGCAGAAAAGTAGGTGTTTATAGAGTATTTAATTCTACCAACCAACGAGATAGATCACGAAACGCGCTCCAGCCTGTAGGTGTGGCAGGTGAGTATTTATTAATAGCAAAAACCCCGAATTTAAACGGCAGAATTTTGAGTTAATCGAGGTTATCGAGTTTAAAATAAGTGAAATTTTCGAAAAAATGATTTTTTATTTTTAAAGAAAACAGGTGGATTATTTTAGGTGGAAAGGAGAGGCAGAGCCCAATTAAGATTAACTGCACCGAAACCGCTTCAAATTCCGTCTCCTAAGTGCAAAGATATCGTAGTTTGTGTTGAATGCTGGTTCGCTGAGGTAAACTTTTATTGTTGGTATAATTTTCCGTTTTTCCGAGCTAGGTACGCGTGTGAGGTGTCAAAACACGCGTCTGCGCGCGGGCTAACGAACAACGGAGTATTTAGAGGTAAGCGTAGTACAATATTTTGAATTTATGGTGAAAAAACGTAATTAGCAGAAAAGTAGGTGTTTATAGAGTATTTAATTCTACCAACCAACGAGATAGATCACGAAACGCGCTCCAGCCTGTAGGTGTGGCAGGTGAGTATTTATTAATAGCAAAAACCCCGAATTTAAACGGCAGAATTTTGAGTTAATCGAGGTTATCGAGTTTAAAATAAGTGAAATTTTCGAAAAAATGATTTTTTATTTTTAAAGAAAACAGGTGGATTATTTTAGGTGGAAAGGAGAGGCAGAGCCCAATTAAGATTAACTGCACCGAAACCGCTTCAAATTCCGTCTCCTAAGTGCAAAGATATCGTAGTTTGTGTTGAATGCTGGTTCGCTGAGGTAAACTTTTATTGTTGGTATAATTTTCCGTTTTTCCGAGCTAGGTACGCGTGTGAGGTGTCAAAACACGCGTCTGCGCGCGGGCTAACGAACAACGGAGTATTTAGAGGTAAGCGTAGTACAATATTTTGAATTTATGGTGAAAAAACGTAATTAGCAGAAAAGTAGGTGTTTATAGAGTATTTAATTCTACCAACCAACGAGATAGATCACGAAACGCGCTCCAGCCTGTAGGTGTGGCAGGTGAGTATTTATTAATAGCAAAAACCCCGAATTTAAACGGCAGAATTTTGAGTTAATCGAGGTTATCGAGTTTAAAATAAGTGAAATTTTCGAAAAAATGATTTTTTATTTTTAAAGAAAACAGGTGGATTATTTTAGGTGGAAAGGAGAGGCAGAGCCCAATTAAGATTAACTGCACCGAAACCGCTTCAAATTCCGTCTCCTAAGTGCAAAGATATCGTAGTTTGTGTTGAATGCTGGTTCGCTGAGGTAAACTTTTATTGTTGGTATAATTTTCCGTTTTTCCGAGCTAGGTACGCGTGTGAGGTGTCAAAACACGCGTCTGCGCGCGGGCTAACGAACAACGGAGTATTTAGAGGTAAGCGTAGTACAATATTTTGAATTTATGGTGAAAAAACGTAATTAGCAGAAAAGTAGGTGTTTATAGAGTATTTAATTCTACCAACCAACGAGATAGATCACGAAACGCGCTCCAGCCTGTAGGTGTGGCAGGTGAGTATTTATTAATAGCAAAAACCCCGAATTTAAACGGCAGAATTTTGAGTTAATCGAGGTTATCGAGTTTAAAATAAGTGAAATTTTCGAAAAAATGATTTTTTATTTTTAAAGAAAACAGGTGGATTATTTTAGGTGGAAAGGAGAGGCAGAGCCCAATTAAGATTAACTGCACCGAAACCGCTTCAAATTCCGTCTCCTAAGTGCAAAGATATCGTAGTTTGTGTTGAATGCTGGTTCGCTGAGGTAAACTTTTATTGTTGGTATAATTTTCCGTTTTTCCGAGCTAGGTACGCGTGTGAGGTGTCAAAACACGCGTCTGCGCGCGGGCTAACGAACAACGGAGTATTTAGAGGTAAGCGTAGTACAATATTTTGAATTTATGGTGAAAAAACGTAATTAGCAGAAAAGTAGGTGTTTATAGAGTATTTAATTCTACCAACCAACGAGATAGATCACGAAACGCGCTCCAGCCTGTAGGTGTGGCAGGTGAGTATTTATTAATAGCAAAAACCCCGAATTTAAACGGCAGAATTTTGAGTTAATCGAGGTTATCGAGTTTAAAATAAGTGAAATTTTCGAAAAAATGATTTTTTATTTTTAAAGAAAACAGGTGGATTATTTTAGGTGGAAAGGAGAGGCAGAGCCCAATTAAGATTAACTGCACCGAAACCGCTTCAAATTCCGTCTCCTAAGTGCAAAGATATCGTAGTTTGTGTTGAATGCTGGTTCGCTGAGGTAAACTTTTATTGTTGGTATAATTTTCCGTTTTTCCGAGCTAGGTACGCGTGTGAGGTGTCAAAACACGCGTCTGCGCGCGGGCTAACGAACAACGGAGTATTTAGAGGTAAGCGTAGTACAATATTTTGAATTTATGGTGAAAAAACGTAATTAGCAGAAAAGTAGGTGTTTATAGAGTATTTAATTCTACCAACCAACGAGATAGATCACGAAACGCGCTCCAGCCTGTAGGTGTGGCAGGTGAGTATTTATTAATAGCAAAAACCCCGAATTTAAACGGCAGAATTTTGAGTTAATCGAGGTTATCGAGTTTAAAATAAGTGAAATTTTCGAAAAAATGATTTTTTATTTTTAAAGAAAACAGGTGGATTATTTTAGGTGGAAAGGAGAGGCAGAGCCCAATTAAGATTAACTGCACCGAAACCGCTTCAAATTCCGTCTCCTAAGTGCAAAGATATCGTAGTTTGTGTTGAATGCTGGTTCGCTGAGGTAAACTTTTATTGTTGGTATAATTTTCCGTTTTTCCGAGCTAGGTACGCGTGTGAGGTGTCAAAACACGCGTCTGCGCGCGGGCTAACGAACAACGGAGTATTTAGAGGTAAGCGTAGTACAATATTTTGAATTTATGGTGAAAAAACGTAATTAGCAGAAAAGTAGGTGTTTATAGAGTATTTAATTCTACCAACCAACGAGATAGATCACGAAACGCGCTCCAGCCTGTAGGTGTGGCAGGTGAGTATTTATTAATAGCAAAAACCCCGAATTTAAACGGCAGAATTTTGAGTTAATCGAGGTTATCGAGTTTAAAATAAGTGAAATTTTCGAAAAAATGATTTTTTATTTTTAAAGAAAACAGGTGGATTATTTTAGGTGGAAAGGAGAGGCAGAGCCCAATTAAGATTAACTGCACCGAAACCGCTACAAATTCCGTCTCCTAAGTGCAAAGATATCGTAGTTTGTGTTGAATGCTGGTTCGCTGAGGTAAACTTTTATTGTTGGTATAATTTTCCGTTTTTCCGAGCTAGGTACGCGTGTGAGGTGTCAAAACACGCGTCTGCGCGCGGGCTAACGAACAACGGAGTATTTAGAGGTAAGCGTAGTACAATATTTTGAATTTATGGTGAAAAAACGTAATTAGCAGAAAAGTAGGTGTTTATAGAGTATTTAATTCTACCAACCAACGAGATAGATCACGAAACGCGCTCCAGCCTGTAGGTGTGGCAGGTGAGTATTTATTAATAGCAAAAACCCCGAATTTAAACGGCAGAATTTTGAGTTAATCGAGGTTATCGAGTTTAAAATAAGTGAAATTTTCGAAAAAATGATTTTTTATTTTTAAAGAAAACAGGTGGATTATTTTAGGTGGAAAGGAGAGGCAGAGCCCAATTAAGATTAACTGCACCGAAACCGCTTCAAATTCCGTCTCCTAAGTGCAAAGATATCGTAGTTTGTGTTGAATGCTGGTTCGCTGAGGTAAACTTTTATTGTTGGTATAATTTTCCGTTTTTCCGAGCTAGGTACGCGTGTGAGGTGTCAAAACACGCGTCTGCGCGCGGGCTAACGAACAACGGAGTATTTAGAGGTAAGCGTAGTACAATATTTTGAATTTATGGTGAAAAAACGTAATTAGCAGAAAAGTAGGTGTTTATAGAGTATTTAATTCTACCAACCAACGAGATAGATCACGAAACGCGCTCCAGCCTGTAGGTGTGGCAGGTGAGTATTTATTAATAGCAAAAACCCCGAATTTAAACGGCAGAATTTTGAGTTAATCGAGGTTATCGAGTTTAAAATAAGTGAAATTTTCGAAAAAATGATTTTTTATTTTTAAAGAAAACAGGTGGATTATTTTAGGTGGAAAGGAGAGGCAGAGCCCAATTAAGATTAACTGCACCGAAACCGCTTCAAATTCCGTCTCCTAAGTGCAAAGATATCGTAGTTTGTGTTGAATGCTGGTTCGCTGAGGTAAACTTTTATTGTTGGTATAATTTTCCGTTTTTCCGAGCTAGGTACGCGTGTGAGGTGTCAAAACACGCGTCTGCGCGCGGGCTAACGAACAACGGAGTATTTAGAGGTAAGCGTAGTACAATATTTTGAATTTATGGTGAAAAAACGTAATTAGCAGAAAAGTAGGTGTTTATAGAGTATTTAATTCTACCAACCAACGAGATAGATCACGAAACGCGCTCCAGCCTGTAGGTGTGGCAGGTGAGTATTTATTAATAGCAAAAACCCCGAATTTAAACGGCAGAATTTTGAGTTAATCGAGGTTATCGAGTTTAAAATAAGTGAAATTTTCGAAAAAATGATTTTTTATTTTTAAAGAAAACAGGTGGATTATTTTAGGTGGAAAGGAGAGGCAGAGCCCAATTAAGATTAACTGCACCGAAACCGCTTCAAATTCCGTCTCCTAAGTGCAAAGATATCGTAGTTTGTGTTGAATGCTGGTTCGCTGAGGTAAACTTTTATTGTTGGTATAATTTTCCGTTTTTCCGAGCTAGGTACGCGTGTGAGGTGTCAAAACACGCGTCTGCGCGCGGGCTAACGAACAACGGAGTATTTAGAGGTAAGCGTAGTACAATATTTTGAATTTATGGTGAAAAAACGTAATTAGCAGAAAAGTAGGTGTTTATAGAGTATTTAATTCTACCAACCAACGAGATAGATCACGAAACGCGCTCCAGCCTGTAGGTGTGGCAGGTGAGTATTTATTAATAGCAAAAACCCCGAATTTAAACGGCAGAATTTTGAGTTAATCGAGGTTATCGAGTTTAAAATAAGTGAAATTTTCGAAAAAATGATTTTTTATTTTTAAAGAAAACAGGTGGATTATTTTAGGTGGAAAGGAGAGGCAGAGCCCAATTAAGATTAACTGCACCGAAACCGCTTCAAATTCCGTCTCCTAAGTGCAAAGATATCGTAGTTTGTGTTGAATGCTGGTTCGCTGAGGTAAACTTTTATTGTTGGTATAATTTTCCGTTTTTCCGAGCTAGGTACGCGTGTGAGGTGTCAAAACACGCGTCTGCGCGCGGGCTAACGAACAACGGAGTATTTAGAGGTAAGCGTAGTACAATATTTTGAATTTATGGTGAAAAAACGTAATTAGCAGAAAAGTAGGTGTTTATAGAGTATTTAATTCTACCAACCAACGAGATAGATCACGAAACGCGCTCCAGCCTGTAGGTGTGGCAGGTGAGTATTTATTAATAGCAAAAACCCCGAATTTAAACGGCAGAATTTTGAGTTAATCGAGGTTATCGAGTTTAAAATAAGTGAAATTTTCGAAAAAATGATTTTTTATTTTTAAAGAAAACAGGTGGATTATTTTAGGTGGAAAGGAGAGGCAGAGCCCAATTAAGATTAACTGCACCGAAACCGCTTCAAATTCCGTCTCCTAAGTGCAAAGATATCGTAGTTTGTGTTGAATGCTGGTTCGCTGAGGTAAACTTTTATTGTTGGTATAATTTTCCGTTTTTCCGAGCTAGGTACGCGTGTGAGGTGTCAAAACACGCGTCTGCGCGCGGGCTAACGAACAACGGAGTATTTAGAGGTAAGCGTAGTACAATATTTTGAATTTATGGTGAAAAAACGTAATTAGCAGAAAAGTAGGTGTTTATAGAGTATTTAATTCTACCAACCAACGAGATAGATCACGAAACGCGCTCCAGCCTGTAGGTGTGGCAGGTGAGTATTTATTAATAGCAAAAACCCCGAATTTAAACGGCAGAATTTTGAGTTAATCGAGGTTATCGAGTTTAAAATAAGTGAAATTTTCGAAAAAATGATTTTTTATTTTTAAAGAAAACAGGTGGATTATTTTAGGTGGAAAGGAGAGGCAGAGCCCAATTAAGATTAACTGCACCGAAACCGCTTCAAATTCCGTCTCCTAAGTGCAAAGATATCGTAGTTTGTGTTGAATGCTGGTTCGCTGAGGTAAACTTTTATTGTTGGTATAATTTTCCGTTTTTCCGAGCTAGGTACGCGTGTGAGGTGTCAAAACACGCGTCTGCGCGCGGGCTAACGAACAACGGAGTATTTAGAGGTAAGCGTAGTACAATATTTTGAATTTATGGTGAAAAAACGTAATTAGCAGAAAAGTAGGTGTTTATAGAGTATTTAATTCTACCAACCAACGAGATAGATCACGAAACGCGCTCCAGCCTGTAGGTGTGGCAGGTGAGTATTTATTAATAGCAAAAACCCCGAATTTAAACGGCAGAATTTTGAGTTAATCGAGGTTATCGAGTTTAAAATAAGTGAAATTTTCGAAAAAATGATTTTTTATTTTTAAAGAAAACAGGTGGATTATTTTAGGTGGAAAGGAGAGGCAGAGCCCAATTAAGATTAACTGCACCGAAACCGCTTCAAATTCCGTCTCCTAAGTGCAAAGATATCGTAGTTTGTGTTGAATGCTGGTTCGCTGAGGTAAACTTTTATTGTTGGTATAATTTTCCGTTTTTCCGAGCTAGGTACGCGTGTGAGGTGTCAAAACACGCGTCTGCGCGCGGGCTAACGAACAACGGAGTATTTAGAGGTAAGCGTAGTACAATATTTTGAATTTATGGTGAAAAAACGTAATTAGCAGAAAAGTAGGTGTTTATAGAGTATTTAATTCTACCAACCAACGAGATAGATCACGAAACGCGCTCCAGCCTGTAGGTGTGGCAGGTGAGTATTTATTAATAGCAAAAACCCCGAATTTAAACGGCAGAATTTTGAGTTAATCGAGGTTATCGAGTTTAAAATAAGTGAAATTTTCGAAAAAATGATTTTTTATTTTTAAAGAAAACAGGTGGATTATTTTAGGTGGAAAGGAGAGGCAGAGCCCAATTAAGATTAACTGCACCGAAACCGCTTCAAATTCCGTCTCCTAAGTGCAAAGATATCGTAGTTTGTGTTGAATGCTGGTTCGCTGAGGTAAACTTTTATTGTTGGTATAATTTTCCGTTTTTCCGAGCTAGGTACGCGTGTGAGGTGTCAAAACACGCGTCTGCGCGCGGGCTAACGAACAACGGAGTATTTAGAGGTAAGCGTAGTACAATATTTTGAATTTATGGTGAAAAAACGTAATTAGCAGAAAAGTAGGTGTTTATAGAGTATTTAATTCTACCAACCAACGAGATAGATCACGAAACGCGCTCCAGCCTGTAGGTGTGGCAGGTGAGTATTTATTAATAGCAAAAACCCCGAATTTAAACGGCAGAATTTTGAGTTAATCGAGGTTATCGAGTTTAAAATAAGTGAAATTTTCGAAAAAATGATTTTTTATTTTTAAAGAAAACAGGTGGATTATTTTAGGTGGAAAGGAGAGGCAGAGCCCAATTAAGATTAACTGCACCGAAACCGCTTCAAATTCCGTCTCCTAAGTGCAAAGATATCGTAGTTTGTGTTGAATGCTGGTTCGCTGAGGTAAACTTTTATTGTTGGTATAATTTTCCGTTTTTCCGAGCTAGGTACGCGTGTGAGGTGTCAAAACACGCGTCTGCGCGCGGGCTAACGAACAACGGAGTATTTAGAGGTAAGCGTAGTACAATATTTTGAATTTATGGTGAAAAAACGTAATTAGCAGAAAAGTAGGTGTTTATAGAGTATTTAATTCTACCAACCAACGAGATAGATCACGAAACGCGCTCCAGCCTGTAGGTGTGGCAGGTGAGTATTTATTAATAGCAAAAACCCCGAATTTAAACGGCAGAATTTTGAGTTAATCGAGGTTATCGAGTTTAAAATAAGTGAAATTTTCGAAAAAATGATTTTTTATTTTTAAAGAAAACAGGTGGATTATTTTAGGTGGAAAGGAGAGGCAGAGCCCAATTAAGATTAACTGCACCGAAACCGCTTCAAATTCCGTCTCCTAAGTGCAAAGATATCGTAGTTTGTGTTGAATGCTGGTTCGCTGAGGTAAACTTTTATTGTTGGTATAATTTTCCGTTTTTCCGAGCTAGGTACGCGTGTGAGGTGTCAAAACACGCGTCTGCGCGCGGGCTAACGAACAACGGAGTATTTAGAGGTAAGCGTAGTACAATATTTTGAATTTATGGTGAAAAAACGTAATTAGCAGAAAAGTAGGTGTTTATAGAGTATTTAATTCTACCAACCAACGAGATAGATCACGAAACGCGCTCCAGCCTGTAGGTGTGGCAGGTGAGTATTTATTAATAGCAAAAACCCCGAATTTAAACGGCAGAATTTTGAGTTAATCGAGGTTATCGAGTTTAAAATAAGTGAAATTTTCGAAAAAATGATTTTTTATTTTTAAAGAAAACAGGTGGATTATTTTAGGTGGAAAGGAGAGGCAGAGCCCAATTAAGATTAACTGCACCGAAACCGCTTCAAATTCCGTCTCCTAAGTGCAAAGATATCGTAGTTTGTGTTGAATGCTGGTTCGCTGAGGTAAACTTTTATTGTTGGTATAATTTTCCGTTTTTCCGAGCTAGGTACGCGTGTGAGGTGTCAAAACACGCGTCTGCGCGCGGGCTAACGAACAACGGAGTATTTAGAGGTAAGCGTAGTACAATATTTTGAATTTATGGTGAAAAAACGTAATTAGCAGAAAAGTAGGTGTTTATAGAGTATTTAATTCTACCAACCAACGAGATAGATCACGAAACGCGCTCCAGCCTGTAGGTGTGGCAGGTGAGTATTTATTAATAGCAAAAACCCCGAATTTAAACGGCAGAATTTTGAGTTAATCGAGGTTATCGAGTTTAAAATAAGTGAAATTTTCGAAAAAATGATTTTTTATTTTTAAAGAAAACAGGTGGATTATTTTAGGTGGAAAGGAGAGGCAGAGCCCAATTAAGATTAACTGCACCGAAACCGCTTCAAATTCCGTCTCCTAAGTGCAAAGATATCGTAGTTTGTGTTGAATGCTGGTTCGCTGAGGTAAACTTTTATTGTTGGTATAATTTTCCGTTTTTCCGAGCTAGGTACGCGTGTGAGGTGTCAAAACACGCGTCTGCGCGCGGGCTAACGAACAACGGAGTATTTAGAGGTAAGCGTAGTACAATATTTTGAATTTATGGTGAAAAAACGTAATTAGCAGAAAAGTAGGTGTTTATAGAGTATTTAATTCTACCAACCAACGAGATAGATCACGAAACGCGCTCCAGCCTGTAGGTGTGGCAGGTGAGTATTTATTAATAGCAAAAACCCCGAATTTAAACGGCAGAATTTTGAGTTAATCGAGGTTATCGAGTTTAAAATAAGTGAAATTTTCGAAAAAATGATTTTTTATTTTTAAAGAAAACAGGTGGATTATTTTAGGTGGAAAGGAGAGGCAGAGCCCAATTAAGATTAACTGCACCGAAACCGCTTCAAATTCCGTCTCCTAAGTGCAAAGATATCGTAGTTTGTGTTGAATGCTGGTTCGCTGAGGTAAACTTTTATTGTTGGTATAATTTTCCGTTTTTCCGAGCTAGGTACGCGTGTGAGGTGTCAAAACACGCGTCTGCGCGCGGGCTAACGAACAACGGAGTATTTAGAGGTAAGCGTAGTACAATATTTTGAATTTATGGTGAAAAAACGTAATTAGCAGAAAAGTAGGTGTTTATAGAGTATTTAATTCTACCAACCAACGAGATAGATCACGAAACGCGCTCCAGCCTGTAGGTGTGGCAGGTGAGTATTTATTAATAGCAAAAACCCCGAATTTAAACGGCAGAATTTTGAGTTAATCGAGGTTATCGAGTTTAAAATAAGTGAAATTTTCGAAAAAATGATTTTTTATTTTTAAAGAAAACAGGTGGATTATTTTAGGTGGAAAGGAGAGGCAGAGCCCAATTAAGATTAACTGCACCGAAACCGCTTCAAATTCCGTCTCCTAAGTGCAAAGATATCGTAGTTTGTGTTGAATGCTGGTTCGCTGAGGTAAACTTTTATTGTTGGTATAATTTTCCGTTTTTCCGAGCTAGGTACGCGTGTGAGGTGTCAAAACACGCGTCTGCGCGCGGGCTAACGAACAACGGAGTATTTAGAGGTAAGCGTAGTACAATATTTTGAATTTATGGTGAAAAAACGTAATTAGCAGAAAAGTAGGTGTTTATAGAGTATTTAATTCTACCAACCAACGAGATAGATCACGAAACGCGCTCCAGCCTGTAGGTGTGGCAGGTGAGTATTTATTAATAGCAAAAACCCCGAATTTAAACGGCAGAATTTTGAGTTAATCGAGGTTATCGAGTTTAAAATAAGTGAAATTTTCGAAAAAATGATTTTTTATTTTTAAAGAAAACAGGTGGATTATTTTAGGTGGAAAGGAGAGGCAGAGCCCAATTAAGATTAACTGCACCGAAACCGCTTCAAATTCCGTCTCCTAAGTGCAAAGATATCGTAGTTTGTGTTGAATGCTGGTTCGCTGAGGTAAACTTTTATTGTTGGTATAATTTTCCGTTTTTCCGAGCTAGGTACGCGTGTGAGGTGTCAAAACACGCGTCTGCGCGCGGGCTAACGAACAACGGAGTATTTAGAGGTAAGCGTAGTACAATATTTTGAATTTATGGTGAAAAAACGTAATTAGCAGAAAAGTAGGTGTTTATAGAGTATTTAATTCTACCAACCAACGAGATAGATCACGAAACGCGCTCCAGCCTGTAGGTGTGGCAGGTGAGTATTTATTAATAGCAAAAACCCCGAATTTAAACGGCAGAATTTTGAGTTAATCGAGGTTATCGAGTTTAAAATAAGTGAAATTTTCGAAAAAATGATTTTTTATTTTTAAAGAAAACAGGTGGATTATTTTAGGTGGAAAGGAGAGGCAGAGCCCAATTAAGATTAACTGCACCGAAACCGCTTCAAATTCCGTCTCCTAAGTGCAAAGATATCGTAGTTTGTGTTGAATGCTGGTTCGCTGAGGTAAACTTTTATTGTTGGTATAATTTTCCGTTTTTCCGAGCTAGGTACGCGTGTGAGGTGTCAAAACACGCGTCTGCGCGCGGGCTAACGAACAACGGAGTATTTAGAGGTAAGCGTAGTACAATATTTTGAATTTATGGTGAAAAAACGTAATTAGCAGAAAAGTAGGTGTTTATAGAGTATTTAATTCTACCAACCAACGAGATAGATCACGAAACGCGCTCCAGCCTGTAGGTGTGGCAGGTGAGTATTTATTAATAGCAAAAACCCCGAATTTAAACGGCAGAATTTTGAGTTAATCGAGGTTATCGAGTTTAAAATAAGTGAAATTTTCGAAAAAATGATTTTTTATTTTTAAAGAAAACAGGTGGATTATTTTAGGTGGAAAGGAGAGGCAGAGCCCAATTAAGATTAACTGCACCGAAACCGCTTCAAATTCCGTCTCCTAAGTGCAAAGATATCGTAGTTTGTGTTGAATGCTGGTTCGCTGAGGTAAACTTTTATTGTTGGTATAATTTTCCGTTTTTCCGAGCTAGGTACGCGTGTGAGGTGTCAAAACACGCGTCTGCGCGCGGGCTAACGAACAACGGAGTATTTAGAGGTAAGCGTAGTACAATATTTTGAATTTATGGTGAAAAAACGTAATTAGCAGAAAAGTAGGTGTTTATAGAGTATTTAATTCTACCAACCAACGAGATAGATCACGAAACGCGCTCCAGCCTGTAGGTGTGGCAGGTGAGTATTTATTAATAGCAAAAACCCCGAATTTAAACTGCAGAATTTTGAGTTAATCGAGGTTATCGAGTTTAAAATAAGTGAAATTTTCGAAAAAATGATTTTTTATTTTTAAAGAAAACAGGTGGATTATTTTAGGTGGAAAGGAGAGGCAGAGCCCAATTAAGATTAACTGCACCGAAACCGCTTCAAATTCCGTCTCCTAAGTGCAAAGATATCGTAGTTTGTGTTGAATGCTGGTTCGCTGAGGTAAACTTTTATTGTTGGTATAATTTTCCGTTTTTCCGAGCTAGGTACGCGTGTGAGGTGTCAAAACACGCGTCTGCGCGCGGGCTAACGAACAACGGAGTATTTAGAGGTAAGCGTAGTACAATATTTTGAATTTATGGTGAAAAAACGTAATTAGCAGAAAAGTAGGTGTTTATAGAGTATTTAATTCTACCAACCAACGAGATAGATCACGAAACGCGCTCCAGCCTGTAGGTGTGGCAGGTGAGTATTTATTAATAGCAAAAACCCCGAATTTAAACGGCAGAATTTTGAGTTAATCGAGGTTATCGAGTTTAAAATAAGTGAAATTTTCGAAAAAATGATTTTTTATTTTTAAAGAAAACAGGTGGATTATTTTAGGTGGAAAGGAGAGGCAGAGCCCAATTAAGATTAACTGCACCGAAACCGCTTCAAATTCCGTCTCCTAAGTGCAAAGATATCGTAGTTTGTGTTGAATGCTGGTTCGCTGAGGTAAACTTTTATTGTTGGTATAATTTTCCGTTTTTCCGAGCTAGGTACGCGTGTGAGGTGTCAAAACACGCGTCTGCGCGCGGGCTAACGAACAACGGAGTATTTAGAGGTAAGCGTAGTACAATATTTTGAATTTATGGTGAAAAAACGTAATTAGCAGAAAAGTAGGTGTTTATAGAGTATTTAATTCTACCAACCAACGAGATAGATCACGAAACGCGCTCCAGCCTGTAGGTGTGGCAGGTGAGTATTTATTAATAGCAAAAACCCCGAATTTAAACGGCAGAATTTTGAGTTAATCGAGGTTATCGAGTTTAAAATAAGTGAAATTTTCGAAAAAATGATTTTTTATTTTTAAAGAAAACAGGTGGATTATTTTAGGTGGAAAGGAGAGGCAGAGCCCAATTAAGATTAACTGCACCGAAACCGCTTCAAATTCCGTCTCCTAAGTGCAAAGATATCGTAGTTTGTGTTGAATGCTGGTTCGCTGAGGTAAACTTTTATTGTTGGTATAATTTTCCGTTTTTCCGAGCTAGGTACGCGTGTGAGGTGTCAAAACACGCGTCTGCGCGTGGGCTAACGAACAACGGAGTATTTAGAGGTAAGCGTAGTACAATATTTTGAATTTATGGTGAAAAAACGTAATTAGCAGAAAAGTAGGTGTTTATAGAGTATTTAATTCTACCAACCAACGAGATAGATCACGAAACGCGCTCCAGCCTGTAGGTGTGGCAGGTGAGTATTTATTAATAGCAAAAACCCCGAATTTAAACGGCAGAATTTTGAGTTAATCGAGGTTATCGAGTTTAAAATAAGTGAAATTTTCGAAAAAATGATTTTTTATTTTTAAAGAAAACAGGTGGATTATTTTAGGTGGAAAGGAGAGGCAGAGCCCAATTAAGATTAACTGCACCGAAACCGCTTCAAATTCCGTCTCCTAAGTGCAAAGATATCGTAGTTTGTGTTGAATGCTGGTTCGCTGAGGTAAACTTTTATTGTTGGTATAATTTTCCGTTTTTCCGAGCTAGGTACGCGTGTGAGGTGTCAAAACACGCGTCTGCGCGCGGGCTAACGAACAACGGAGTATTTAGAGGTAAGCGTAGTACAATATTTTGAATTTATGGTGAAAAAACGTAATTAGCAGAAAAGTAGGTGTTTATAGAGTATTTAATTCTACCAACCAACGAGATAGATCACGAAACGCGCTCCAGCCTGTAGGTGTGGCAGGTGAGTATTTATTAATAGCAAAAACCCCGAATTTAAACGGCAGAATTTTGAGTTAATCGAGGTTATCGAGTTTAAAATAAGTGAAATTTTCGAAAAAATGATTTTTTATTTTTAAAGAAAACAGGTGGATTATTTTAGGTGGAAAGGAGAGGCAGAGCCCAATTAAGATTAACTGCACCGAAACCGCTTCAAATTCCGTCTCCTAAGTGCAAAGATATCGTAGTTTGTGTTGAATGCTGGTTCGCTGAGGTAAACTTTTATTGTTGGTATAATTTTCCGTTTTTCCGAGCTAGGTACGCGTGTGAGGTGTCAAAACACGCGTCTGCGCGCGGGCTAACGAACA